>VSDK01025193.1:143521-154727 GCA_009767595.1 Symbiodinium kawagutii
TTCAGCAGGCGAAGGATGCGCGACTCGGCGGTGCTTATTGGGCTCTTGGCACCAACAGCCATGTGGTTCATGGTTTATGGTGGCTATATTGGTTGATGTTCAATGATGGTTAATGGTTTACAGTGACTATAGTAACTAACCATCTAGCACTATAGTGGTTGATGATGGTTAGTGGTTGATGCCAAGTGGTGGATAGTTAATGGTGCTTTAGTGGCGGCTATAGTGGTTTAGTGGTTCATTAACTATTCATCATCAACAACCATAGTGGTTGATGATGGTTAGTTCATGATGGTCAATGTTGGTGAATTTCCATAGTTACTGATGGTTTATAGTGCTTAATTTAATGGTTAATGATGATGAGTTTAGTGGTAAATGATGCTAGTTGATAGTGAATTCATGATTCAATTGTGGTTGAAGCCTTAGTGCTGCCAGGATACCTCTGGTGAGACTGTACAGGGGCTGGTTGAACTGGTTGTGGTCCAGAACCGGAGTGGCATCCCCTGGTGATATGTTTCCGAGCCATCTAACATATATTTGTTATTTGCCTGATACTTGCCATAGTGCAACAACCTAAGTGAACTAACGGGGCAAAAATTGAATCAATTTATACACATGATAGATGAAGATCAGTTGATCATTCATTTTTCGTTACTGCTTGAATGGTCAATAGCTAGGAAACCATAGTAGCCAACTATGATGAACCAACCAATCAGAACCATATGATTGATACCCACGTATATGACAATAACCATATGCTTAATATCTTAATCAACCACAAACAAGCCAAAGTAATCAGCTATGATTAATTGATGCTTGCCATGGTCACCAACCGTTGACACTTATTTGAACAGTTGGACACTGGTCAACCTGGAACAGGTGCATCTTGATCCACAGCCGCAATAAGTACTGTATATAATATACGGTACCGTATGTAATTGATGTACGATACAGCTACATGTGTACGAATTATGTGTATATATATATATTACATATGTGTGTAGATTTGTATCAATTTACATGATAATTATCGAAGCTTCAACCGGTTGAAAGACAGGGCCATAGTGTTCAGAAAGGGTGTTTGCGGGTTTGTGACCGCCATGGAGCCCTCCAGAAACGCAACTGTTTCCCACCGAATACCCAAGAATATCCAAACGCAGCTTCATTTTTGCGCTGGTTGCGGGATAGCCCCTGGATATGTTCTAGACGTGGCTTTGGGTCAATTCATCCGGTACCCCTGGTTTCTCCATCATTCACCAGCAAGTTTTCTCTGTGAAATTTCTTGGTGCTTATCCCCCGTGAAAGTTGCTTGCTTAAGTGCTTGACCCACCACCATGTGTAAATCTGTGCTGGCAACGCGGCGACTTGCTGGGCAAATGCAGCCTGATCAGAAGGGGCCAGACGTTGTGCCAACCAACTGCCTTGCCAGACAAACATATCTACATACACTTTTTTGTAATAGATATTGGTGTTTTTTCAAAATTGGGGTACTGTACCCCCAAATCATCCATCAAATGATCATTCTTAGTGATTAACCAACGGTTTTTAGCAATCAACCATATACTTGTTGGTGGTTTGATTGACATGTTTTATTTTCCTTATCAACCAATGGTTGGTTGACTGATATATTTTTTCAATACATATACATGCATATGGCTCCTTCTCAAAATAGTGCTGCGCCCAAATCATCGTTCATTAACCATTATAGCAATAAACCAATTATTTTCTCGGGTTCCCAATGGCTTAACATGTACAATGAGCAACATTGGCAACTGAGGCACACAATCCTGAAGACCATGCTGTGCGATTCCGCCGCTCGCGAATCGAAAGAAACCTCCGAAGTGGCGAGGTCACCTGCAGCTGATTGGGTGGGTGGCAAGGTGCACTCCATTGTCAAGAAGGAATGAAGCGGAACCAACCGATTCATAATGCTCAGGAGTTAAAGCCATATACTTTTTGAATAGTTTGGCATATACTTGGCGGGTTTATACTTGGTCAGGAGATCAAACATTGATTACCAAATGTTGACTATCGAAGACGGGTTATCGACTTGCAACCTTGCTGAGTTTGGTATTGGTTGCTTCTGTTTTCTGAAACTGATGTTTTTCATGCTGGCTTGCCAGCAGAGTGACTTGTTGCTTAGCTGATCCCGTTTTCGCTAAGGTGCTTTCAATATGAGTCACTGGCCATTTTTCAGCCATCATAACCACCTAGGGCTATACCAGCCGGTCCCCAGGCTCCTAGATATACCACCACCCGCTCCCCTAGCGCTACCGTGATTCAGCAGCCCACCAGGTGGTGCACCCGGGAGCTTCAACCCGATGAGCCTCCCAACGTGCTGCAGACGGGCCTGGCAGATTTCTTGATGGAGAACCAGGCGCGCTGCGGCAGCGGCCGGGCAATGCTTCGCAGCGCTCAACACCGGTGATCTACGCAGTCCTGCTGCGAGCCATAGGGGTTTGTCCATAGCCATGGTGTACCCCTATAGCTGGTTTTCCTATGATTGACGATCATTTGGGGATCGGGTCATGAAGAAAACCATATCGATTTGTTTCACTGGTTCTTGTTCTTTGCATTGAACTCAAGCACTGCGCACGCTTTGTTAGTTGTGCTACCTCACAACTTACCAGTGCCATCAGACTGCAGGCTGCCGTTGTGGCCACCAGGTAGTGTATCACATGGGTTGCGGGTTGGCTTGTTCATCTTGCCGCCCCGCACAGGCAATGGCCATCGATGCAGGACGGGAGCTTGATCCCAGGGTTCGTTGAACTTTGGGCATCTAGGTAGGTCTGTGGCTAGTGGATGAAATCTTTGACCTAGTTTGCTGGGTGGAACCTTGAAACAATGCTGACAACTAGCTGATGAACCCAGTTGGTAACCTGTTGGCTTATAGCTGATGGCTTATAGCTGATGGCTTATAGCTGCTGCCTGATGGCCTTTAGCTGATGGCCTATATCTGGTTTCTACGTACTTGGCTGATCAAATGAGCTAATGAATCATCAATGATAAAACCAGCTGCTGGATGTTTCTGGGAGAAACGGATGACCAGCTGACTTACCTGTTGGTTGGTTATGACTGGAGCCACTCCAAGCACTGGCCCCGCCAGGGTTGCGCTGATTTTCCCAGCATTAGATGGTTGGTTGGTAAACAACCTACAGTAATTGGTGCTTGAGGAAATCGTTGATCTCTCGTTGGTTGTTCTTTGTTCTGTCCATCACAAACTACTGTATAGCGTACCTTAATCATTAACTACCCATGAACTAGTCGCTGACAACCTTTATTGGCCATTATTCATCGAGACCGCCATGATCTGACCATCAGTAGCTGTGCTATTCGCCATCAACTCGATCTTAAAATCATTGTTTGCCCACACATAGCAACCTACGGCTGATATTAAGATTGGATCGCCCATTAAGACCAATATTCACCATCAAGATGGCAAGCCAAATAACAAGCATCAACCATCTACTTGTCAACCGTTATTTGGATTGTCCATGCCGCAGACCCCGAAATCTCCAGAGGCTTTGCTGCAACGCGTACCGTAGTACCATATTCAGCTGAGATGGTTGTCCGGTATGAGCTGTTGCTAAGCGCTATTAAGTGCTAATGCTTATTTAGTGGTTTGCAATGATTAGTGATGCTGGTTCGTCAATGTTTATTTTTAGTGCTTAGTGAACGGCTCATGGTTGATGATTAGTGGATAGTGAATGGTTGGACATGATTGAACGACTTCTACAACTTTGAGTTTTTAATCATTGACTATCCACTAATCAATTAACTATCCACTGATTGAGTCAAAAACCAACAATTCAAACGATGATCAGTGGATAGCTAATGGTTAAAACCAAGGATTGATTAAAGAAAGTGGCAATCTTGCTCAGGTGTTTGGACCTACCAGCCCCTTTTGTGCAGTCTCACAAGGAATTCGGAGCTGGTGATATCACATCTAAAAATTATCGACAAATATCCAATCTGGTTGCGTGTAGTCATTAGTGGCATTTGTTTTGTGAGTCTCTGTTTATTTTTTCTTCGGTGGTTCCATATGCATCCAAATATATGTTTCAGTAGTTTTCTATGTTCAAACATGCTTGGTGATGGCTTCCCATTACCAACACATTGGAGACGGGGCAATGTTCAATACCGAGCAGTGGTCCTTGTTGCGAAACTGTGGGAGCAGATCCTTCACATTTTCCATACAAAAAAGAAACGCATCTCCCAGTGGCAGGCATCATGAGCTTCTCAAAATAGAGGTGCCCCCAGTTATCATCCAGTTCATTAGTGATTTATAGTCTACAGTAATTAACCAACATAGACCAACCACATAGGTCACTAGTTATCATCAGCTATTTTCCAGTTATAGTAATAAAACAGTTCATAAGCCAACATAAACCAACATAGTCTATAGCAATAAACCAACAGAAACCAAACATTGACTTGGGGTTTCCCAGTTGTTTTCTTTTCCTGCCAGGCATCATGAGTTTCTCAAGCCATAGAGGTACCCCCAGGCTGATCATCCAGTTCATTAGTGATTTATAGTCTATAGTAACCAACATAGACCAACCTGCCAGGCATCATGAGCATGAATCAACTCATCGACTTGGACAAGTACAAATACTTCGGCCGCCACGACCGGCGCACCAATGTGTGCCCTGGCGAAGGGGATCGGCTCCGGGTCCGAGTCCAGCATGGGTAGCTCTAGGTTGAAAAACACATGCATCCTGACATGTCACATATCAAGTAAGCAATTACGTTTAATTTAGTTATATGAACAATTGAAGACATTATATTACTCCTACTTATCGCATGCATCCTTACATGTTCAGATTCCAGGAGGAAAACTGTCCAAGGGAATCCATTGCTTTCCATGTGCCAGCGGAGAAGGTCACTTGCAAGCTGCATTGGAAAGGTGAACATCAAGACTTGAGAATGACACGAGGTGATAAATAGTGATTAATCCCTAATCACTGATTAATGACTGAAGGTGATGAATAGAATGACCCAAGGGTTATTAAGACTGATTCAGAATCCCCACTGCTCCAAATTCCTTCTGAGAAGATGTTTGGACCCATTCGCAACCAGCCCCTTCAGTACAGTCTCACAGGGTATGCGGGGAGCACTAGGGAATGGTCAATAATGACTACCCAGGATTAATAAACCCCTGGTTGATTAACTAGGGGGGTTCCCTTTTTAATGGAAAACCAAGGCTTTTAGGGGATACCCCCAATTAATAAACCTAGGGTTTATTAATCCTGGGTAGCCATTAATGACTATTGATACTTAACAATGGTTGACAAGTGTTCGATCCCTGGCTGATCGCAAAGCTCAATCATGACACAGAAATGGGCCCTTGGGGGTGCCCGATTTTAAGGGTGACCAGCCATTGATGCAGAACCCAGCTCGTGGTGGCTCCATATCTTGGGTACCTCAGCGTTAGCCTTAGCTAATAGCAATTGACCATTGCTGACAAGTTTGAATCACCAAGCATCATCATCAATCTTAATCAATCATTGTTCATCATTAATCTTGGTTGATGATTGTTAGTTGTATTGAATTATTTGAACAATCACTGGTCATTGTTCATTATCAACCATCATTGACCACTATGACCGGTATGTGATGTTTGACGCAGTTTTAGTGTTAACGTAACGGTTGTGATCATTGATTTTCAACCACGCATCAACTGTTATTGATGGTTGTAAATCATTGTTCACAAGCCCTTAGGACATCATTTTACTACCTGAAGGTTGAACATCAATCATTAACCCCTTCGATGCCCTCGAAAAGTTTGGTCGGTAAACATCCCCACAAACCACCTAGCCAGTTCGAATCCAAGCGAATCCAGGTCTTTGGTCTACTTGGAGTTTCCCAATGCTCGTGACTTGGTTTTCAACGGATCAAGGGGACCAACGTGGTGATAAGGGTTCAGCTCAGGTGATAAGGGTTAATTATGTGGAGAACCAACAAAGACAACAGGTACGAGTACTGAGATCTACAAGTGGCGGGTGGTTTTAAACATGTTCCCTCCAGCCTTAACGTTTGCCCCACCACATAAAGCGCCACTGCAATGGAGCATGTTGTACAAGGTCGAGATGGCTTGGACAAGATGGGAAAACACTGGCTATACGCAGTGATTTATGGTTTAGGGTTTTAGGGTTTTGGTTTTAGGGTTTTAGGGTTTTAGGGTTTTGGTTTTACGGTTTTAGGGTTTGAGGTTTAGGGTTTGATAACTCAGAAGTCAAAAAGCAATGGCCCTGTGCAGGAATTTGAGCGTTGGGAAATGTTATCAGACCCATGCGGGGCAAACCCTAAGGCTCGGGCGAACATGTTTGATGCCATGCTTAATAAGCTGCTTGGTAGCGGTTACCCTCTAGTAATTCTTCATGGCAAAGGACAATCCACAATATCAAGATGGTCAACCTATTCGGAATGTCAATTTTATATTGCTGTGTTAGATCACCTGGCAGTAACAATATAATCATATGTAGTGGCTCGTGGTGATGATACCCCCTAATTATAATTGTTGGTCATTCTAATTGTGGTTGTTATCCCATATTATCCCCCATCATGAAACATTTATCGTCAACGAACTGGCTGACGACTGATGATCATTCTTGCTGGTTGAAATGCTGGGGCAGAAGCTGCTTGATGATTTTCTGGGAAGCAACCACCTCTAACTACCGACCCATGAGCTATGGGTCAAACAAATAAGGTAGGTGAACATCCCAAGAAAGACCGGTGACTAGTCATTTGGGGAATGTGAACAGCTGGGGTACAGGCTTTTGACTCAGAGCCATATTACCCAGAGTTTCCCACCATGGCAACTTGTTCCTTCCAGCTGCCATATGATCCACAGGTACTCCTTCCCCAGAAATGAAGGATATGATGTGATATGATATGATTAGCCAGGAAACAGCAATAACTCTCAGCTTCCTTGACCTATGGACCTGGAATTCTGCAGGGCGAAGGGCGATGCCGGGCAATGCCATGCCCCCGCAAGGTGGTCTTTGGGACTCACTGGAGGAGTTGTTGAAGCGCGCGCAGAGGCTCTTTCTGTGGCAGGGAGGGGGGGGAGCCGGCCTTGCTTGAGGTTGTTGCTGGGCCAGCGAAGCCAACATCAGAGCTGGGGGGTTAAGGATGATGAATATGGCTATGGGTCAATATCAATCAACCAACTAATGAGGATAATCACCAACAATAGCAGGGAAAATAGTGGTTAATGATGGGGGAAACAGGGGTTCTGGGTTTTGACCCACTGCCATATGGTAGTTAGTAGTTTACGCAGGGGAGTGTAAATCAACGATTGCTAGGTTTGGGTGTTGCTGCCATAGCTGGCTCAATTCTCAAATAAGAAGCGCGCCTGGACCGAACAGTTCAAAACTTGCTCAAGTTTGAGCAGCACTTGGTAGAAGCAGTCGCTGATGATTTTTGAGCCTATAAACTGAGGGACAATATGTGTGATTCTAACGATCTCGCGCCCAAGAAAATTACGGGGATGTGAAATGGATGTGTTTTCTTTTTAAATATTGTGGGTATGCAAGAAGTCTTGGTGTGTTTGCATGTTTGCGCGTTTGATGCGCGTCAGTTTGTCGAAATTGAGTAACATTTCTTACTCTTCTTATTTCAATATGGTCAAAATGTTGATGCGTGCTGTATTTTATGCCTTAGGATTGATCATTGATGATCATTCATTGTCAATGCATCATCAGCTAACTAATGGTTTGCCATCAGTTTACCATGAATTCATCATCAATTGCTGTAACCATGAATGCATCATGAATCAATCATCAGTTGTTTCACCAGGAGTTAATCAGTAACCATGGATGAGTCATGAATTAACCATCAGTTCACCAGGAATTAACCATCAATTCACCG
The DNA here is from genome assembly GCA_009767595.1 of Symbiodinium kawagutii. NCBI lineage: Eukaryota > Dinophyceae > Suessiales > Symbiodiniaceae > Symbiodinium > Symbiodinium kawagutii. The sequence goes on from VSDK01025193.1 coordinate 151,391, forward strand.
GCCCTTTCCCATCACGAAGCAGCGCTTGGTGGGGTGGATGGTGGGGTGGATGCCCTGGTGAGGTGCGTAACCACTTCCGCATTCCGACGGCGCTGGGTGAGTACTATGTGGCCTTGAAGTTCCAGCTGCAACTCAAAGAGGACGGGGGTCCAGGATCACAGTTCATAGGTGGGGCCCCTGACTGCGCAAAGTTGGTTTATAACTAGGGAAACTACTAGCTGTGGTAGATATAACTATAGTTAAATGGCGTTTTAGTCAACTTATAACTAGGGGGCACCACCTTGTAGGTTGGTAACTACTAATTATGGGAGATATGACCAGCTTCTCAAATGGCAAAGCATAACCAACTTATAGCTGGGGGGCACCACCTTGTAGTTGGGGGCCCCTGGCGATAGCTAAGTTTGGTTAAAACAAAGGTGAGTACATGTAACTACCATTTATGGAAGACATGAATGCATGCTATAGTGAATGAATGTTAATGATTTGGTTCCAATTTATAACTGTGGGGTGCCAACAAGAGGCTCACCAGCTCTGGGTCAAGGGGCTGAGAGCGGATTTTCTGGGGGTTTAACCCAGCTTTGAGGCATTCACTTCCCAAAATTACCCAAAGAACCACAACCATGTCTACCTTGACCCAGAATAAGCCAGCTAGTTTTCCACAACCAGAACAATCTTTGCAGTGAGTTCAACTAGGATAACTAGCAGTTGTGGTAGAATGGTTAAGGTCCAAGCATGCCGAGCCAGAATCACTGCAGCGAGTCGTTGCTGAACATAGCATCGTGGCGAATTTCAAGCAACCAACGAATCGATTTGGTTTTTCAATCCACAGGCAACCCCCAAAGTTATAGTTGGTTTACTAATAAGCAATGATTGATGATATGGGATGATTCTTGGGGTCCTCACTTTTGAGAAACGCTCATTTGGGGAATACCATGGGATACCACTGGAGGGTTGGGAATCTTTGAGATCATGGCTCCGCTGTGTCCCTCTCTTCCCGCACATTGTGACGAACCGTTGGCTCAATGGGTATCCATACCATCCGGGAAGCCAGCTAGACATCATGGCGATAGTTACTGATGGTTAATGATGGTTAGTATTGTGCAATTATTAACGCTTGATTATTTTGAATGATGGTTGATGATGGCGGTTAACTTTGATGGTTAACTATGATGGTTGAATATGATGGTTATGGTTAAGTATGATGGTTAAGTATGATGGCTAACTATGATGGTTAAGTGATGGGAAATGGTTGGCTTATTGTCTTAATTGATGGTTTTCATCACCGCTTTCGCGGGAGCGCAGCAGTCCCTGTCGGACATCAGGACTCGTCTCTGCACTATTCAGAGCTGCGCATGTGCCTCTCTGGGAAGTCCAAAAAGATGAACACTATCCAGATGTTCCTGGGCGAAACTTGGATAGTTCCAGATGTTCCTGGGCGAAACTTGGATAGCTTGGTATAGTTGGAATAGTTGGTACTGTAACTAAGTTGGGCGAATTGCTTCAGAACCGAAGACTTGGCAAAGTTGGAACAGTTTGCACATGTTTGCACACTTGGAACTGATTTTTGTTCTAATCAACCATCATCACAAGAGTGATTGGTGGCATCTCACCCTAATTGTGTGACTTTGTGATTCTTTATTCGCCATTGACCAACTGTAATTGAATCACATGTTTTTTCTTGGGGTTTTGGACATAGCTCATTCAGTTCTTTTAACATGATTGATGCTACATTACTTTCAGGTGTGCAACACTTTCAATGGCAGTACCGTACATAAACTGCCATCATGGACAATGATACGAACATGTGCTGATGCGGGCCGGCTGTGTTTGTGTGATTTGACCAATGTCAGTTTAGGATTTCTTTCCTCTATAGTTGCGTGAGTGCGTGCAATTTCTTGCTGTGTGATGAGATGACGTGTGTGTATACATGTTTCTTCAATTTTCTTTACACGTGTGGGTAAATTCCCTCATACCTATAGTCTGATGTACTCAACAAACAAATTCAATTGAAAGAGGATGAAAAATGAACTGTTTGCTGTTAATATTTTTGCACATAACTTCATAGAAAAAATGCTCGACATTGGCATGGCAAGCTTACAATCATGGCGCAAGGAAAACAGTCGTCTTGACTGCAGTGACTTCTGCCTGCAAGACTCATGGTGAAGAACTGGCCATCCCCCTCATTTGTTACTTGAACCCATTTTCAATGATAAACAACTATGGGTATATGGATGTTTTAAAGGATATCTAAAAGAATCAACTCAGTCATGCATAATCAACCATATTTGATTTGGTTTATCGCAGTAGTATCAATGTATCAACTATGTGTGTGAGTCATCAAGTATCAACTAGAGTAGAAAATCATGTTTGAGTTCACAGTGTATACTGTAAATGGTTTGACCAACCATGAATGGTTTGTTGGTTGGTGGTCTTAAACATTGGTATTTTCACTAATAATTAATTACTATATATATATATATATGTATATATATATATATATATATATTAATATATGTACAAGAAATATCCAAACATATTTTTCATAAGGGTGGTTCAACCACCAACCAGTTTCTATTGCAACTTCCCCTGGTTCGCCATCGCCATTCCTTCGGCTAACGTTGCTCAACTTAGGTTCCGCGAATCCATGAAGAAGGCCGAAGAAATTTTGCACCAGACGCTGAGCTGAAAGGGAGGTGCCAAGGCAAGGGCACGGCCGGTTGGCTGAGGTTCGTTGAGGTTGGTTAAGGTTGGTTGGTTCAAGTTGGTTAAAGTTGGTTAAAGTTGGTTAAAATGTTAAAGTTGGTTTAAGTTGGAAACTTGGGATGTATCACTCAAAGTGATGGTTGATGATGGTTGATGATGGTACCACTAATGCTTCGTGATGGTAGATGAATGGTCAATGCTGGCTAATTGTAGGCACTTAACGCGCAAGAATGGTTCTTAGTAGTTGATACTCGTGAATCAGTGCTGTTGATAGTGGTATGTGTGATTATTCCCCACCTGTCAGGTGAGGGTTGTTAGATTTTATCAGAGTTGACCGCGCCTCCTCCTCCTCCTTCTCCTTCTCGTCCTTCTCCTCCTTCTCCTCCACGACCAAGCGCGACTAGTGGTTGCTGCCGGACCTCAACCACGATCATGTATGCCTGCTGGTGGCTGCTGGACCTGAACTACGACCATGCGCGGCCAGTGGTGGCTGCCGGACCTCAACCGCGACCATGCGCGGCCAGTGGTGGCTGCCGGACCTCAACCGCGACCATCTGCGGCCAGTGGTGGCTGCCGGACCTCAAAGATGTGAGAAAAGATCACAGAAAGATTGTCAAAAGATATGTCAGAAAGA
>VSDK01025193.1:164068-193677 GCA_009767595.1 Symbiodinium kawagutii
AGTCGTGGCCTGTCTATGATGCATTGCATACGTCGTGATACAGTGCTCTGCCAGTGGGACCAAATCGGTTTTGACTGAAGAGGTCTGGTGGAGGTATGATGGATTGCAAACATTTTGACACGGTGCTTTGCCACGAGTCTCGTGAAGTAAAACTGGCATGGTTGCGCAAACATGTTTGACAGGCGGTGTCCTGACATGTTTAGGCATGTTTAAGCAAACCTGTTGAGAGTTCAGAGCTTATTTTGCATGGCCCACTGACATGTTTATAACTTGATTGAAAAATGGTCATGCGCAATGAATTGCCAGGCGAAGCCAATGCTTTGGCACAGGTGGTTCATTGCCATGTTTGGGCATGTTTAAGCAAACCTGCTTCTTGGCTCAGGTGGTTCACCGCCATGTTTGGGCATGTTTAAGCAATTTGTTTGAGAGCTCTGGAGTGTATGTCAGATTACCGTTTGACATGTTGATATGCTGTGTGCCAGGTGAAGCCAGTGAGTGGCGCGGCTAATTGCGCAAAAGTCGCGTGACAAAAGCTGCAGACAAAAGTGTTGCAGATCAACAGGTGGATTTGAAATGTCATGGTGGGGATCACTCGAAGTAAAGTAATTTCGCTGTTCATGGTGATTAATTATTGCACCTTCAAGATTATTTTGATAATGGCAATTCTTGCTGACAAACGCTCTTGTGTGATAGAATACCTGTTAACTTATATCGTGCCATGAAAGTGCTAATGATGATCGTATGGGGCATCCCTATTTGCGGTTATTTTGACTCAACCACCAATCTGTCTACAGGGTGCTCCAGACATGTTTGCAGTTGGTGTTCCCGACATGAGGCAAGAGTGTGTGTATCATTTGTTTTGATCTGTTTCGTTTTATTACTATGGGATGGTGTTTGCAAAAAATCAACTGCAACTATGGTTATACCATGTTATACCAAAGAAATTAATTTGGTATAACCATAATAAAACAGCAGTATGACCATAGTTGTTTGTTTGATATAGCCATAGTATAACGGTTACACGAATTGGACACACTCGTCACCAAGCAACGTATCTTGCCACTGGTGGCACCACCGCGGAATTCCGTCCCGTGCGTCCCGTGAGCTGATCGTCGGACAGCGGCAAGCGATGTATGAAGGGGATTGTGATGGCCAATGGTTTGGCTTAATGATGCTTAATGATGATGAATAGGTTGGTTAGTGCTGGTTGAGGATGGTTAGTGAGCTGGTTAATGATGGTAAGTAGGTGGTTAATCATGGTCAATGATGGTTAATGACGATTAGTAATGGTTGGTAACAGTGATGGCGGATGATGAAGGATGGATTATGTAGAAGGATGGTTTGCAGTTGCAGAGTGGTGAATGTTGGGATTTCCCTTGAGTTGACTGATACCATCTGGGCAACGATTGACGTCAAAAAATGCGAAGCCATCAATGTGAGCCAGTTGCAGTTCAGAGCAGAGTCACTTAAAGCCATCACTGGCCGAACCAGGCATCCGGCAAGAAATTTGATGGACTGGACACAACTGGATTTCAGAAGAGACATCAGACATCCCACTGTACTTCAGAAGGTAGGCTTCTGGGTTGTTAGTTGTTGCTGGCCCCCCCCCCAGTTGTAGGTCTCATTTCTACCGTGCTTATTGAGGGCGCTTACCCTGTGATGATGACTAGTTAGTGGTTTCAACCAGTTTTTATTTTCACTAGTAATAACAAATGAATAGTTGACTAACGTGCATATTTTTCATGACGGGATGGTTCAAGCACCAACCAGTAACGATCATTATCAACCATCATTAATCATATACAATCATTATTAACCACTGGTCAACCACTAGTTCACCATGGGGTGGTGACCCACCACCAACCAGTCTAGTATCGACAATTATCAGCCATTACGATCTTTATTTTAGCCTTTATTAACCACTATGAACCACTAAGTCACCATGGTTCAACCACCAAGCAGATGACGTTGCTGTGACTCGGATCTTCGCCCGGTCGGAGCCACCTAGGAGTTGCTTGGTGCCCATGCTGGACACCGCGCTGGTGGCACAGTTTCTGACATCGATGCTGCGGAGTCGATCCATCAGGCGCCCGGGGCAGCTACAGGCGTTGAAACAGCGTGCTGTTTCTGTGTATGATAGGGCTATAATGATGGTGTTTAACTATGGTTGATAGTGGTTCATTTGGGGGATGATACGCAACAATAGTGGTATAACAACTACTGGCTGGGGGTTTCAAGCTTTTTTTACTTTCCCTAGCAAGTGTGAACAAATGGTTGGTTGACTAAAATTGTTCATAGGGGTTGGAACGACAAACCAGCGATCTATAATGACATAGATTATCATGGTTAGTATGGCTTGAAGGGATGAGATTAAGGTGGATATGCGTATCAGACTGGCATTATGCAGGTTAATATGGCTATTTTAACCATACAGGCTACGATTACAACTAGTAATTAATCACTTTTAAAATATAGCAACAGGTTGATATAGTTACATGTAAAGTGGGCACTAATCATGTTTGATACGGCCGTTTTTGCATATCTTATTTATCTTATTACGGTTGCATTGATATGTTTTTTTTCGGGATCAGACTGGCATTGTTGATAATTGATATGACCATGATTATCGTATGATGGTATCAGATTTGCATAAGTTTGATTAACATCGATCAATGCCACTGAACCTCATCGTCCAACAGCCACTCCATAGTGCTGGTAGATTGACTTCCAGGACTGGGCAATTTTCAAAGGTAAATGAGACAGTAAGTTTACCAGCGCCATGGGGTATCTGGGACATAGCAAGTTAATCATGAATCTCTATCTATCTGGCTGGTGGTTGCAAACATGTTTTATTTTTTCTAGTAATTATTAACAATTAGCCTCTGGGCCCGAGCTTTCCTGCAGCGGGAGCTGTCCTCCAAGGGTGATCGGAGGCAAATCGGGTCGCGCCATGGATAAGTTGACACGTGTATGGAAGAGTGGAGATGTGTTCGGCCAGGCTGGCTTTCCACTTTTCCCTCAGCAGTATAACCTGATGGTTGACATTGTGAGTATCCCTGAAGTTGCTGACCACAAAGTGCTGGAAGTGAAGATGCTGATCCCACAGTATGCTAGCTCTACGGATCTGGCTCAGGGCATCAAGCCCACCCAAGGGGTTCATGAGTTTGGAGACCGACTTTTCACTGTTTTGTGGAACAATCAGAAATACACACCCAAGACCGGACCTTGTTTTCTTTTTGGGGTCACCGAACAATTTCCGAAGCAAGAAGCAGACTGGGAATTTGGAGAGGATGCGGCATACCTCCCGACATATGAGAATGTGCATGCTGAACTGAGTCTGGGGTCTGCCAGACCCTTGAAGATGCTTGAGCTCTTTTGTGGAGGATTTGGGGGATGGTCTAGCGGCTTGAACTTTGTTTCCAAGTTTCTGGCCTTCCCTGTGAGATGTGTTGGTATCGATTCATGCTGGGATGCAGTCACACAGTATGCTGTCACTCACACTGCAAATATCATCAACGGATATCATGATTTCCCAGTCACATTGCTTGACAATCATCAACATTCGGTCATTTGGGCAGACATCGACTCCGAACAGTTTTTTGGATTTCCACCCTGGATTGAACAGATGATGCAATGGAGCCCGGACTATCTTTGTTTCAGTAGTCCGTGTCCACCTTGGAGCTCAGCGGGCAGACTATCTGGTCTATCCACCAACGAAGGAATTTTGTTTGCCAAAGCATTGTCCATTTGCAGAATGCTTCGTCCACGCCTTATAGGTATCGAACAAGTTGGTGGTTTTCCCAGTCACCCTGAATCCAAGTTGCTTGTTGATTTGCTTCGTAGTAGTGGGTATCAGATCATTTGGCAAGGAGTGATTGATGCGGGACAATTTGGAGCCTCCAACAGACCACGCTGGTTGTGCTTGGCCTGTCTTCAATACTGTGATGACCTTGAACCAACCATCCACCAAGAATGGGTGAAGAGACATGGTACCACACCGATTTCTATGAACACCATCCTTCAATGGGACATGCATGAATTCCAGGAACTTGTTGTCCCGGAACAAGTCCTTGAAATGGCCAGCTCTTTTGAATTCTTGCCTAACAGTGGTAAGTTTCGTCTCTTCAACAATCGCCAAGCAGTGCTGAAATCCAGATGCAATGATGGAACATCTCAGAATCGAACTTTTATGGCCATGTATGGTAGTCAACACGAAATAGATGTTCGCCACCTCAAAGAGAAAGGATTGCTGGTGCATTTTGCTTGTTTGGTCCCTGAAAACAATGTGATTCGATATTGGCACCCATTGGAGATTATGCTTCAACATGTGACCACTCACCGCCTGTTTGCCCCGAAACCACTGAAAGTTGGATGGCGCATTGCAGGCAATATGCTTTCACAGCCCCATGCAACTTTCATCCATGTCAATGGCTTGAACTTGTTGAAAGCATCGGATCCAAAAATGAAGATGACAACGGTCTTTGGAGAACTCTGGGCATCCAAGTTGAATGCAGGCAATACGGTCAAAGACCTTTTGCCGAATGGTGCCTTTTTGTCGCATGTGTTTGACGAAGATATGGTCAATCTCAAAGACAATTTTGTTGCTTTGATTGATTTCAGTGATGCATTTCCGACCAACAGTTTTTGGGACTCCCAGTCAGGTTTTCAGCCCCTGCCGACCAATCTCATTGCGGTTGATGTTCCAGCTGCAGTGACGCAAGATGCATCCGTTGTTTCGCAAGCTTCCACCACAGCGATTCCTGCAACTGTACCTTTCTGCGTCCTGCAGAAAGGCCACATTGTGCAACCAGGCGGGATTTTCTCTTTCATGGCTGCTATGGATCTCCCCAAAACTGACATCGAGAACTTGTGGTTGGATCGTTTTGTATGTGAATTTGTTTCCACTGATGAAGCCAATGACATTGGATGCTCCATTCGCATGACTCCACGAATTGCTTTTGCTGACGATGCGATCCCGGGAAATGTGGTAGTCATTGCTATCAATGGAGAGATGACCATTCTTCCTTTTCCAGAAGATCGCAACATGGTTCAGCTGCTTGCTGCCCATCATGTTGAAGGAGATTTTGAAGACCAGTTCGGGCCCCCACTGATGACGGCATATGGTAAAGCTCCTTTGTTCACACCAGTTTGTGCACCTGTGACCAGAGACTTGCCCTCGCCAGCCTTTGTTCTTGCTGCCAGTCAATCATGCACCCAGACCTTCAGATGGAAACATGAGGAAATGGAATTTCATATTCAAGGCTCAGGACCAGAAACAGATTGTGCCACCATGGCACTTTTTTGGCGTGATATCCTTTCAGATGAGAAGCTTGCCCATTTGGGTCTTTCTTCTTCGTGCCAATGGTCCAACGGTTCATTCCAAGTGTTTTTTGGCAGCTCCACCAGAACAGCCCGATTCCACCAGACCATTTTTGGATGTTGCTTTCAGTTGCCAGTTTCCGGTTCTTGTTTCGTCATTTTCAAACTCAGGATGGTCAGCATGTGAAGATCAAATTGAGATCCTGTGTTCTGTGGGAAGGCTATGTTGCCTCGGATGTTACTTTGCAGCATCTCATTGGCATTCTGAAGCCCTCAATCGTAGCCTATGCCCCAGCAGATCCACGAGTGTTGTGTAGAGGCAAGACCCTCTGGCATTACCCAACCACTTTGGCTGAGGTTGCACAAGAACAAGGTTGTTCCTCCCTGACCCTTCATATCATCCATTCGCTTCATGGAGGAGGAGCAAAAGAAATCAACCGCCAGCAAGCGAAGAACTCGCTGGCTTCCACGTTGCTGGAGAATGGCTTTGAACTCAAGTGGGTGTCATCCACAGCAGAGACCCTGATATCCCGAGCCAGCCAGGCTGAGGTTTCCAAAGCTGCTCAATTGACCACCAGTTCAGAACGCATGAAAGCCATTTTGAAGCTTTGCAAGGACTGCGGAATTGAGACAAATGTCGCTGAAAAGAAAAGCATCCACGTGCAAAACAAAGCACATGCCACGAAAGCCAAGCGTATGTCTCAGGTCCAGCTCAACCCTTCGGAATACCTCTTGGAAGCAGGATTCCTCAAGAACCAAGACAAAACTGAAGTTCCACAAATCCAGCAAATCAGTGCACGCTCCACGGGAGTGTGTTTTGCCACTGCTGAACAAGCAATTCCATGGTTGAGGGAAGGATGCACCCTTAGCAAAGACGAACTCGGATTGTTCATCTTGGGACCCCAGATGCCATGTTCCACGAAATTGTCTCATCAACAGGTTACCATTCCATGTAGAAATCATCAGAATGCTCAGGTGATCCTCACTGGTCACCTTGTGCAATTGGGTGAGAAGGCTATTTGTGTTACCTCTCCTGCGACCCCGACGGTGACTGTGACCAAGAGTCAAGTTGTTGCTTTGACCATGTGGAAAGACAACTGGAGTGAGCAGGATTGGGACCAGATCCTCAAGAATACCAACGCCTTCCTGCGCAATGCCTTGGGTGACTATGGCTCTTATGATTCCATTACCTCAATTTGGGGTAAGAGCTTTCGGAAGAAAAACAAAGCGGTCAACCCCCATGAAGCTGAGAGTGTCCAGGTACATTGCTCGGTTCTCGATACCAATTTGAGTGCATTGCTTTCTGCCAGCGGATTCAACTTCATTTATGCAACACCAAAAAACGCTGAAGGCAGAATAGATGATGATCAATGGCGAGTTATCTGGGTGGAAGGTTCGTTTCAACATGTGACCAGCAAAGCCAACTCATCCCCAGGATGCCAAGGATTGATCAGAGGCAAGAGATCTTTCGGATTAAGATTTAGCACGACTACATATGACGATGCATGGCAACATATCCACCCAGGAGTTCCAAAGCCATCTCAAAATGGTGGTTCCCAAATCTACAGGCTCCAGCCTTTGCCATATGGATGTACCAATGAGACCATCACCCAATGGGCCAACAGCGTCGGCTGGGCAATCAAACCCTTGAAGAGCTTGGGCCCACGAGCCTATTTGATTGCAACCAGCCAGCCCCCCCCCGGAAGGGGTGCTAGTTTTCAATGGTTCGCCAATCATTGCCCAGTTCCTTCCGCCACGTCAGACGGTTAGTAACCATCCCACCATACTGGCTGGCCCCAAACCTCTGAACAAACCGGCCAATCAACCAGCTGTGGAAGGTCTTTTGAGAGAAGATCCATGGGCTCCCTACTTTAGTCGACAGGCAGATGCGGCTTCCCTGCCATCAAGAGCCCCACCAGCTGCTCCTAGAGCAGTTTCAGGTCCAACGGAACAGAAATTCCAACACCAAGATTCCCGCCTTGCTGCCTTGGAAACAGGACTTCAAGAGTTACGCCAAGTGCAGCAGGAACAGGCAGCATCCCAACAAGCATTTCAGAATGCAACTCAGAGTGCTTTCAAGGCCACAGAAGAAGGCCTGAAGAGCTATGTGGCCTCTGCAATTGACCAAGTGAAGAAGGATTTGGACTCCTCCTGGCACCAAGCCATGGAAAATCAAACCAAGCAAATCAATGCAAACCTCGCTGACCTGAAGGCGCTTTTTCAGGCACGCCCTAAGAGAACCAGAGGTAAGGCTGAAGGAGAAGATGATGAGATGGAGAGCGATTCCTGACAAACCCCAGAGTGCCGACTTAATTGGTTGAATCTGTTTTTTGCTCACCATACTTTCGCTGCAGATTCTACCGGTTTGCTCCAAACATCTAGTTGGGTAGGTGATGTTTTCTTTAGGGGAAATTTCCATCTAGGGTTGTTAGATGGTGTTAAGGCAAACTTGCGGCTGGAAGTTGAACCACTTTCTGATTGCGAGCCCCATGTCCTAGACCGCTGGTGTGCTTGCTTTTGGATGTGGATCGATTTCTGCTGCTATCTTTTGCCTTCAATCTCAATTTGCTATGCACCCTTTTGTGGACAACGAGTGGGGGAAGCTTCCAATCCTGGTCCTGGTCAGAATTTTCGGTTATGTATTTTGAACCCCACAAGTGTCCGTGATAAGTATCGTCACTGGAAGCAGTTGGTTCAGGAGAACAAATGTGATATCCTTGCCTTAGCAGAAACCAGTGCAACACGTGAAACCCAGGCAGAGATCACATCGAGCATTCGTTCTCTCAAACTCCGAGCTCTTTGGAGCGACCCAGTGATGCCTCATGGGGAGCGTCGTGATGGACGAGCCTCAAAACGAGGTAAGGCAGGAGGTACCTCGGTTTTTGCAACTTTGCCTGTTCGTGCAGTTCGCTATCCTGTAGGTGATCGATGGAAGATCACCAATCGTTTAGTCCATGTTGTGGTCATGGTTGGTGCTTTTCATTTTCAACTTTTTTCGATTTATGGTGCTGCCACCTCGGTTGCCAATTCCTCGACAATCACAGAGGGCCTCATCCAGGAGGCTATCGAAAGAGCAGCTGTCCTTCGTTTGCCAGCTATCTTTGCAGGCGACTATAACATGGATGTCAGGACCTCCCAAGCATTTGCCCCACTGTTTCAGGAGGGGTATTGTTCTTTGCAGCATCTGTACGAGCAGCGCACAGGTAGAGTGATGCCACCAACCTGCAAGGAAGCTTCTCATGTTGACTCCGCTGTTGTTCATCCCACTTTGGTGCCTCTGGTTTCTAACATTGATATCCTTACAGACAAACTTTTCGATTCTCATGATCCTATTATTGTTGATTTTGCCATCCCAGAGAAATTGCCGGAGAAGCTGCAATATCGTATCCCCAGGTCCTGGGCCAGCCTTGGAGTGACCAAGGAACAGCTGCAAGCTACAGCCCAATAACAAGCTGATTTTTTTGCCTCGGTTAGTTCCTATGAAGAATGGGCCCAGGCAACTGAAGTCCTTGTTGATCAAACCATGCGCAACCACGAGGGACTGTGTTCCAAGTTGCCCTCTAGCTGCAAAGGCAGGGGCAAACCACCTGTCGCAGTTCAAGTTCCTCACCGTTCCTTGTTCAAACCTGCAAGACAAGGAGATTATGACCCTCCAGGTGAAATCTTGTCCATCAAAGCGGCCAGAATGACGAGGCAACTCCGAAGGGTCCAGTCCCTTCGACGCAGAGTGCAAAAGATGGCAACATATGGTGAAATTTGGCACCGCACACGTGTTGGCCTTCAACATGAATGGGAGGTCATTTGTGCGGATCGTTCAATTGGCCAAGCTTTTACAGCTTGGGCTCAGTGTCAACCGGAAGTGGGCCCTCTGCCATTTCTTCTTCCTGAAGCATCTCTGTTGTGGGATTTGGAACAACTTTTCAGGTTTGAAACAGATGCCATGGTCCGTCAAGAGCAGACCTTTCGCCTCAAGTTGTGCCACTGCACGTGGGCCCAAAAAACCTGCCTTACAGTCTCTTTCATGGGAGACCAAAGATGATGCGGTTGTCATTGAGACCTGGTCTGTGGATCTCACCAAAACCTTTGTCACTCTGGCAGTTGCTGCTCCTTCCAAGTATGTGTTAGGTTTCCCAGTTCTAGTTGACAATCAGACGTGGTGGCTACATCATAGTGATTCCTACTCGATAACACTTTGGACTTCCACCTCCCCTGTGAACGTTTCCCCAGAGCCTGAGGTGTGCCAGTTTGTCGAATCCTATGATACCCAAACCATCATGTCCAACCTTATACCTCCTACTGGAGCCAGTTCTGGCAACGTGATTCGGTTGATGATGTTATGGCCTCAGACACCCGTGACATTTTGGAACAGGTCTTGCAATCTATCCCGGCACCTTTGACAGATACTCCGGTCACGGAAACCAATGTGGCCCTTTGGGAACAGGCCATTGCAGATACTCCCACAGGCTCGTGCCCAGGAGTTGATGGTTTCAGGGCCAGCGAATTGCAACTCTTGCCTGAAGAAGCTATTCATGCTTTGGTCAACCTGGTTGCTCACATGGATTGTGTGGTCCCTGCATCATTTATGATTGGCCGCACTTTCCCAGTGCGTAAAAGTTGGGAAACCAGTAGCATTGAGGCGACAAGACCTATAACGGTGCTCCCCCAGGTCTACCGTATCTGGGCAAAGATGATGGCTGCCCAGATCATCGTTCACCTATCACAGCACCTGCCGCCCCAAGTGACAGGCTTCCTCAAAGGACGGGGTGCCTTTCAAGCTGCATATAGCACCCAAAGATGGCTTGAACAACAACGTGACATCGGTTCAGTCAAAGCTGGAGTAACACTGGACCTTATGAAATGCTATAACTTAGTTTTTCGTCCGTTTGCTATCTTTGTGCTTCGAGCTTTCGGATGTCCAGAGGCCATGATCTTGAAGTGGAGCTGCGCCTTTGCTCTCTTTCGTAGAGTTTGGGATATCCAGGGATGTTACTCAGAACCATTTGCTTGTTCCACAGGCCTTGCAGAAGGCGACCCTTTGGCAGTCGCTATCATGGTCATGATTGCATCCATTTGGGTTTTCTTAGCTCCTTGGCAAAGCCCGGACATGCGTATCTCAGCTTTCGCAGATAATTGGTCTTGGGCAACAACGAATAATGCACTCCATGAAGGTATGGTGGCAGCTACTGTTTCCATCTGTTCCCTTGCCAAGCTGAGAGTTGACCCCCGGAAAACATGGTTGTGGGCATCAGACTCTCATTCTGAGCAACAATGCAGGTCAGCAATGGCCAATCTGCTGCCGGGTCAAGAACTTCGTAAAGTGCAATGTGAAAAAGATCTGGGCTTGTTCATGCAATACTCTGGCCGTTCCAGACTTGGTAGTGTTAGTCAACGCCTTGAAGAGGGCCATTCCCGCCTAGCACGGATCCATTTTCAGTCTTGGCCAATCGAAACTAAAGCACAGGTCACCAGGAGCTCCATCTATCCTGCTGCGTTTCATGGTACTGAATTGCATCCGTTGGGCGAACAACATTTGACCAGGTTTCGTGCCAAAACTGCTGAAGCCATTTTGAACTTTCAACATCACACCATGTCAGCAGTTCTCTTTTTCTTTGCCCTGCCGCATTCACTGATGGATCCAGGATTGCACGTGATAGTGCAAGCATTGCTGCAGGCCAGACAATGGCTTCTACGATGTTCTTGCTCCGATCGTGCCAGTTTTTTTGTAGCTGTTGCCACTCACACCACCCGCACTGGTACCACGCATGGCCCTGCAGGTGCACTTGCCCATTACCTCGCTAGGCTTAGTTGGCAGTTGACCAAAGAAGGTCTCTTGCTGGTTGGGGACTTTGTGACACTCCATTTGTGTCAATCTTCGGCTGCAGAAATCAAAACCTGGGCTCAGAAAGCGTGGATCGCCCATGCGTTAGTTGCTCACACTAATCGTTTCTCCATGTATGGTTTCTCAGACGTAGACCGTGTCTCCTCCATCCAAGTGTTGAAGCGCATGCCAGTGCATACACACAAGTTGTTGCTTCGTTTCATCAGCCAGGGTTTCCAACCTGGCAATCAACGTGGCAAATGGGCTGGTCACCAAGCTGAAAAGTGTGACTACTGTGGAGGTTGTGATTCCAAACGTCACCGTTTGATCGAATGTCCGGTTTTTGCCACCGTGCGTGAGCGCCATCCTCAAGCATTGCAAGTGCTTCAAGAAGAGATGCCAGGTTGGATCACGTTGCCATTGATGTTTGTGCAGCCACATTCGGATTATGTTGAGGCGGTTCATTACCGTATGGAGGCCACAGCTATTCCTGCAGAAGTGATCCGGTCCTTTGTAGCTTGTTTTCCAGGCAGAGTTCCTACCTTCTTTACAGATGGTGGGTGTCAGTTTCCACAACTGCCATCGGCCAGGTTTGCGGCATATGCAGTTGTGCTTGATTTTTCCGACTCCAGCGCAGAAAGATTTGAGCAGGTCCAACGTTTTCATGCCACTGAGTGTTTGCCCAGCTCCTTGAAGGTGGTGGCTCAAGGCAGAGTGCCTGGATTGCAAAACATCCACAGAGCTGAGCTCCTTTCTGTGGTTTTGGTTTTGGAGGCTACCCCTGAGGCCATTTGTTACAGAGATAGTCAACTCACCATTGATGCGATTGCTGCCATTCGTCAGAGTGCTTCTGTGCATGAGTTGATGAATCACCCGCAGTTTGATCTCATTGTGCGAGCCTTTGTTGCCTTGACCCCACAACATGACATACGTAAAGTTAAAGCTCATCAGACCATTCCACGCTCTCTGGACTTCGAAGATGCCTATGTTTTGTTGGGTAATCGGCTTGCTGACAAAGTTGCATCCACGAGTGTCTCTGAACTGCTCCCAGGGTTTGCGGATGATTTGCGTCAGCAGGCAGCCGGTATTCAAAGAACCCAGGACATGTATCACTGCTTTCTCAAATATGTCGTTGATTTGCAAACCTGCCGAGCCAGAGCTTTGCAGGGCGAAGATTTCTCTACGGCAACGAACCAGGGAGGCCTTGGGCCCTTTGACCCGGTTCAGTGTTTTTCTAACTGGCAGCCGGAGACAGTGTGGCCACAACCGGAGTCCTGGGATTTACGGTGGGTTTCTCGTTGTGCTTGGGGTGCAGAGTTGGTTGACGCAGCTTGCAATTTCCTGAGCTCTTGCGAATGGCCCAACCTTGCAGAAGTCCATGGTGCCTACCCTGTAGGCATTACCTGGGTTGAAATTGCGTTGGAGCTTATGTTCTGGTATCAGGAATACATACCGGTCCGTCGACGAGATGCTGGAGGCGAACTGCATTTGATCCGCCTGCGATCATGGGAGGATGTCCAATTGCAACAGGTGACCTTACAGGAAGTGGCTGACAACGTATCCATGTTCTTTTCACAGCTGCAAGCTTTGTGCCCTACGAAGCTTTGGCCGGAGAACATGTCGAGATGCCATGTCAAATCATTATACCTGCTGGGCGATCAAGGTTTCCTTCATGGTTTCTCATTGAGGCCACGTACCGTTTACCAGTCAGAGACGGTTCTTCAGACGCAATTGTGGCTGCAGTCAGGTCGGAAGATGCCCAATTTGGGTTTTGACCTCCCTTCGAAAGCTGTGAGTCCTTCAGAGTGGCCAGTTCGTTTGCGCATTGCGAAGAGGGCGATGACATCAGTGCGACAAGTTCGAAAACAGCAGGCTCCATAGTTTCACTTCCCCTCCTAATACAGGAGGGTCGATCGAACGCATGTCCGCAAGGGAGGAGGGGCCTTGGGTCTTGACAGGGGCCTCTTCTTGTGAAGGTGGAATAAAAGTAATTATTAACAATTGGTTGGTTGACTAATATTTTTCATAGGGGTTGAAACCACCAACCAGCTATCATAAATGGCTACAGGATGGTTGACGCTCAACTAATCGCTATCAACCAACTGGATTTGTCCAAAAATGGTGTACCCAAAAAACTGTCAGTTTCTTAAAACTAATGGTTATTATCAGATTTTCGTAGGTACCACGTTTATGGACCAACCCCCTATCAACTATGAATCAACATCCTTGTTCCATGTCGTTCCTCAAAATAGAATACCCCGAAGGCATCAAGTTTGTGAACCATTGTGAACCCATACCTTTGGGGTCCCCAAACTGGCCTGAGAAACACCCATGACTAGTAGTTGCTTCACCATTATTGTTTGTGATTGTGAGCTATCGTTGGCCATTATAATCCCCCTAAAATCCTTGTCAACCATGAGAACCCCCCATTGGTTTATACCAGTATGTTGGTCATGATCCTGTATATGAATCATTATTGATTTGGTTATAAGCCTTACACCATGGGGTCTTCGTGCTTAAAAACCCAAACTATTACTGTAACCCATTGTTCACCTCTTAATGACCACGATAGTGTTTAATCCGCTATTAACCCCCCCATACAACCCCTATAACCCACCTGTAAAACCCTTACAAAACTCCATAGAACCCCTATAACCCCCCTATAAAACCCCCATACCCCCTTATAAAACCCCTCTAAAACTCCATAAAAACCCTACAACCCCCCCTATCAACCACATTGCTTCCCGTGGGGAATCTGCCTCCGTATGCAGGCACAACGACGTGATCTTCCTGCGCTCTCAGGACGTCAACTTGGAGGTGTTTGGCCCCGGGGATTGCAACGGTACCATGTGGAGAGCGACGGGGTCAAGCAGTTCACCAACCAATTTCATAGCAGGTTTAGCTGGTGGCTGGTTAACAATAGGGGATGATAACTAACAGTTGTAGGGGATATATGCCAACTATATGGCTATGGGTCAATATTAGCCAACCAATTTAATGGGAGATAATGACCAACCAAAAGGGAAACAATGGTTAATGATAAGGGGAACCGGGGGTAAGGGTTTTTGACCCACAGTCATGTGTTTTTTTAGGTGTCGTGGAAGTGTGTTGAGATAGGATTTTACTTGATTGTTTTTCTTTCAATGGGTGTTTATAAGGATTTTATACGTGTTTTAAGGGGTTTTAGGGATCTAAAATCAGTGAATTTTTTGGGGATTTGTCAGGGAATTTACAGGGGTTTTATACGGGATAACAGGGACGGAATATAGATCCCTGGGATTCCAACAGTGCCATTAATTTGCGGTGGGTTTTACTGTAACAAGCATTGTTGAATTGAGGGGCTCAATCTACCACAGCAGCTATCAGCTATGATTTGGTATGTTCGACATGTGTTGCACCGTTGATCAGGCATGCTTTGGCATCACAATGGAAAACCCATGATGGCACGGTACTTTCCTCAGTGCTCCCAGCATACCCCATGAGACTGTAATTACCGAAGGAACTGCTTGTGAATGGGTCCAACCACCTTCTCAGATTGCATTTATGGAGCACTAGGCCATTCCACAGTAGCAACTCCATAATGGCTACACCTTTCTTGTGGCGCAGGTCATTCCATGTCCCACAACTCGCTGGCATCTCACTATCGCTTTCAGGTGGATGATCAGAACGTCTTCGCACAGAGTGCGGAACTGATGAGTTGTCAGCTCTTCATCGTTGAACGTGAGGCGGGTGTGCCGTTCAGCTGACGGTGTGTGTCCTGTTGCCAGCCAAATTGGTTGTTCACAGGCACAGCTTGATCCATGCATGTGTGGTTGGTGACTTCAATTTCATAGTGATCTATAGCAGGAGATTATCGGCTTTGGCACAAATTCATTGGATATACATAAATTTCTGGGTGTTTTTCAAAACAGGGGCACCCCCAAATCATCCTGTCAAAAGCATTTAAAATAATGAACCAATCATTTTTTGGGCCCCCTATTTTGAGAAACCACCATATTAGCAATACATTTCTGCCACTCTGGTTCTTTCCGGAAGTTTTAGAAAGCAATATTATAGCCTCTACAAGGGACTAGGGCCTCAAACGTTACCTAAGTTTTTGGGTAACCACCACTTATGGTAGATATGTCATGATGGTTAATGATATATAGACTATAGTAAAATGGCTTACTAGCCTCAACTCATAACTCTGGGGTCCCCCTGCATGTCTCTCTTTCTCTACGTTTTGATCCATTGAGCGAGACTGATATACTGAGGTGAGTCTAGTGCAAGTGGAAGAGAAGAAGAACACCCCGGGCAGTTGCGATTCAAGCTCGATACTAGTAGGAACGGCAAAGTGTCGTGCTGATCCTCATTCATTTGGTTGCTTATATATCCAGGTTTGGTTGGGTTAGTATCCTTGCATGGTTTGTCAAGTCACATCCTTATTTCTTTGGTGAGTTGTTTATATCACCTTACTCGATTTGGTTGGTTATATCCTTGCTAAACTGTTTAATATCCTTATTTGGTCATCATGTCAGTCCACATGTGGTTGGTCCTGGACCATCCCGAGTCGACGTCAGGGCAAGGACGGCGTCATCAAGGCGGGCGATCGCGTCCGCCTCAAGTCACAGTTTACCAACAAATATTTGGCGACTTGGCGGAGCAGTGACAAGGGACCAGGCTGTCAAGTGGTAGCTTAGTCAAGGGTTGGACCAGGGGTCTCAAGTGGCAGCTTAAGGGTTATAGCCAGGGAAACTACCAGGCTATACCAGGCTAATGGTTGGCTAAGTTGGGTTATAGCTATAGGGTAACTATATGGGTAGATGTCACATGATGTAACTATATAGCTGGATGAATGGTTTGTCAATAACATCTCAGAAGGGTTTGGGGCCCACGCATGGTTGATATTCAGTATGCACGCACAGAACTAGATTCACCCGTAGTCCTCCAAATACCTTGTGAGACTCTACTCGGGGCTGGTTGTTAGGGTCCAATCACCTTCTCAGAAGATATTTGGAGTATGAGGGTTTACAATTATGCTATTTTGCTTTTTTTTGTTGTAAAAACCCACCAGAAGAAACCTGAGTCTTTGCAACAAAACAGCAATGATTATTGGTATATTATGAGGATGGCAATCATTTGTTGTATTCTCCTGTAGTTTGTGCTGTATCGCTGCTCTTCGTGCTTGTTATGTTTGTAGTCACCAGCATGTTTTGACAAGGTTCTTCAACCGTACAAGTTTTGACCATCCCTCATATAACCACTCACTATACAGCATAATAATTGTGGCAAATGATGGTTAGTAATGGCCAGTCATGATGAACAAAGTGATGGGACAAATTTGGTGATGGAAAATACTGACAGCCAAGACCGAGAAAATGACACGAACTAACCAGCTAGCACCCAGATATTTTACTTCACTTTGCCAACCAACTACTAACAGTGACAAACTTGATTGACAGCCATGATTCACCCTCACAATCAAGTACCATTGAGGGTGAATCGACTTTCCTAGATAATTTCGATGAGTTTCCTCTAAGTCACTGGGTTGAAACTGGAAAATCCAACCCAGTACCATGGAAACTCATTAACCATGTAGATTTTCCATGAGTTTCCACGGTTAATGGGAAAATGACAGGACAGACTATAGTTGTACCCAGCAATCATACTTGGATGTGCACGGCGAGCCGGTCAGTGGTCCCAATTCCCTGGGTTTTTAGGGGTTGGCGAACCGCTACCAAGGCGTAGCTCACCATGGTTACAACCCCAGCTGCACATCCAAGTAGGGGGATTCCTGTAGGTTTTCCCTCACCAACAAACACCCAGGACGTGCATCCCAGCGGTCACGTGCGATGTCGAGAGCCGCAGCCCAACCCGGACTGGCTGGTGGTTGGGAGGGAGTGAGGCCGCCCGTTCTACAAAGAAAGCGTATATTGACCAGCCAACCAACCAACCTGAATCAACCTTAGCCAGCCCAGCTGGCGATGGTTTCCTCCTAGATGTTGCTGCTCGCAGGACTACGACATGACCTTCACCATTGAAGTCGTAGGTTGCAGAGACGACTATGCTCTCAGCCGCCCCTCGGCTTCTCAATCAGTGCTAAGTGGCGATGATCATCCCACAGCCTGGTAATCGGTAACCGTGGCTATAGGGAATGATAGGGAATGTGAGCTACCTTGTAAGGTGATTTACCATGGGTATAAGTTACGTTGGTAACCATGGTTGAGGACTGCCAGAAGTGGATTTTACCATTAAAAAATGGCTCCAGTAGCCCTCCAAATGTGTTTTTTCATTGGTCAAGATTCACCAACCTCCCAAGGTTTCAGTTTTGCTATGAGGAAGAAAATGGTTCATGGCGGTTGGTGATGCTTAAGGCTTGACAAGCAATACCGTTAGGCCACAACCCGTGCCCCAACAGTTCTGTCCAATGGCAGTCCCTATCGGGCGCCAGGTTATCCATTCCCATTGGTCCTTGCGGGAAGGCAAGCAATTTTGGGATGTGGACACCGATTGGATCGGTCACATTTTGTTTGTCTTGTTGGTGGTTTTACATATGTTTGTCATGTTTCCCAATCTTCGGGATAGTTGGTTGGTTCACTATTTTTTTCATAGGATTGAAACTAGAAACCACCAACCAGGTTTTGCTTTCTTCCACAACTCAGGTGTTGGCATGACCAGCAAGTTGAAGGAATATCGTGGTGTGCATGTGGAATCTATGGTGAAACTCAAGGACTGGAGGGTGGGGGCTGTTGTGATGATGTTGGTGGCATAGCAGCATAGCCATCAGGGAAAAAATGCGAGTCAACCATGACGAGCGTAAGTCTGTTGATGCGTTAGGGTGGCCATATATACTGTACACCAATCACAACTGATATGATAACTTTGCCTCAAATAAAAACTAAGTGTGACCGTCTATCTTTGTTGTAGCCGGCTGATATGTTCTTTGACATTCGCAAGTAAGCAATTGCGGGCTGGACCCCTACGGCGGATCATGTGGTTCTACTGGCTAGTTCCGAGTGTATAAGGAACAAACTAGCCATGGAATTTCTGGACCTGGATGAACTATACTATAACCAACCAGTACAACCAGTACAACCAGTAACTATTTTTTTCAACCACACAGTAGAACCGGTTGGCCATATTTACAGTTTGAACTAACCGGTAGCACCGGTTGTAAGTGGACACGAATCAGTGGAGCCGATGTCCTATTCTGGATGAGTTTTCCGTGTTTGGCGGCAGTCCAATACCCCCGGGCCCGGCCCGCATTTCTCGGGAGAGCGTCAAGTTTTGTGGTGATGAATTTTCATGAATTTTGGGGGTTCTTCACTCATGATTGAAAACGCCAACTCGACAACCTGTATCTTCTGTTTTCCCCTGACGTGGAAATACAAGGTCTTTCTAATCAACCAGGATTTCATGCTCGGGAGCTTTGGAGCTGTATGAGCTTTGGAGCTGTGTTTCATGAGTCGCGCCCACAAGGAGCAGCCATGTGTGGGGTCCCCCGAAGACATGCATTGATTTGTTCCTTTGGGCGACCTTTATTTTGAGTCCGGGTGTTGAAGTAATATCAGATATCTCAGCCAATGATTGTTCTGTGAGTTGGGGGAAGCTGGCATTTTGGGTGCCCTCAGATTTGCGGAGGTCACGAAATTTGTGGCCAAACCAACAATATAGTGTTATGGTGATGGTTAACCATTCCCAATCATTTTACAAGCAGTATATGACATTCACTATGGTCAGCCACTAGCCATGAACCACCCTGCACCTATAGTCACGGATTGACTGACATTAACTAGACTATAGTTACCCACTAGCCATGAACCACCCTGACTCCCCACCACAATGAACCACCATCATCAAATCAAACCAATCTGACCCACCATGATGGGCTCACCCCTAACCCAACCCGGCGACCCGCTGCAGGTCAATAGCTCGAACTACGTCACTGTGAGGTTTGCAGCCAGTGCGGCGACGGGTTCATGACTTTCCGCTGGTTTCTGTGACCAGAAAGGAAGGTACAGAGTGGTACCCCTGGTGTAACGCCCAGGAACTCTTAACTTAGGTCAGGTCGTCAGGGTAACTATCAGTTGTAGTAATTAGAGCTACTTAACTATACACTTTGGTCGCCACTTTAAAGCAACTTATACCCCCGGGTAGCACTCCGCAGTTGACAGCTTTGGGATGACAATATGCCAATGGTACCCTAGAGAGGCTTCTCATGGCTTCTACGGCTGCGGTGCAACTGGAAATCCTCGCTGCAGCAGGCACAACGGGGCCAACTTTCTGACCTCTTTCGGTGAGAAGTTGGCGGTGAAGAGCGAACCCATGGATGTTTCTGGGCGCCAGGTTCAGGGGGGACCGCTGGTGGTTGCAAGCTGGGGAAAACAAGTTTTCTTTAACGCCATTGAACTACAGAGTTACCCTTGTTACTCGTATGTTCACCAAGTTAGCTAATCCCCACCTTGGAGTTTGGATGAATTTGGGGATAT
Organism: Symbiodinium kawagutii; assembly: GCA_009767595.1. Lineage (NCBI taxonomy): Eukaryota > Dinophyceae > Suessiales > Symbiodiniaceae > Symbiodinium > Symbiodinium kawagutii. Next base: position 183,674 of record VSDK01025193.1, read on the forward strand.
ATTAGCCACCACGTGCTTGCCTATGTACGAGCGGTGTCGATCCAGACTTCTGTCCCAACTGAAAGGGATGATGGAATGGCTTTAGGGATATGTTTGATACTTTCCAGCAGCCCCAGGCCCACATCACCATGGCTTGCTGCTGGAAGAAATTGCAGCTGAAAGCTGGTGTTTTGTCTAGGTGTGTGTGTTGGCGGTTTCTCAAGGTATGTGTGTGAGGGTCCAGAATATGTTCCATAACAATTCTACGGGGATATATACCGATGTGACACACACACACACACACACTGAAATGGCCGCACACATTCGGTGTCCAAGAAAAGATGGCTTCATTTGGCATGACGATGAGGAAACGGTTAAGCACAAACCTAACAAGTATTTCCAACAACAGTTGGAATACAACCACCGCTTTTCCACCTTAACTTGAATGGCATATTCTCAAAATCATTGCCACTTCAAGTGATGAAACATGTCCAAAAGTGATGGTCACCATGGTCTTCGCCATCCCTTGGACCATCCCCATGTCCACGCCCCTGGTCCCCAGCTCGGTGTCCCATCCTCAACGGGTCGCGCCGAGGCCAAGTTGGCCAACGGGCAGATCTTCACCATCTACCGCGACGGCGCCCAGGTCTTAGACTTCCATGGGCCGCATCAGACGGGGCGCAAGCCGGTGAGGAGCGAGCGGAGCGGGAGCGGGTGAGGCATGGGTGGCACTGGTGGCAGCTAGGGGAGGCACTTTGGCAATGGAAGAAGCTATGGCTGGTTGGTGCTTCTTGTGGGGTTATAAGCGTTAATGATGGGTAATATGTATGGTTGATGTGTATGGTTGATGTGTATGGTTGCATTTTGTATGATCGATAGTATGGTCAATAAAACCTGATAACCCCATAGGTTAACCATGGTAACCTACTGTTTCTCAAAAAGGGTTAATAGATGTTAATAGTTATGGTTAATCATAGGGTTCATAGATGTCGATAGTATGGTTACTCATCGAAAATAGCCACACAGACGGGTGTTTCTCAAGATAAGGAGAGTACCCCCCAGTTATCATCCAAGTCATTTGTTTCATTTGTAGTAGTAATAAGCCATCCATGACTTGGCCCCTGAAGCTCGAGAAATACTCATATTTTGGACCTCAACAAGAATGGTCAAATGGTTGATAAGTTGATGTGGTTGTGTGTGGGTTCGGTTACTTCCAAGGCTGACTGTTGCAATTGCCAAGTTCCAATTGTCGGTTTGCTCGCCTTGGCAGAGCCAAAGCCCTAAGACCTCCTCGTCGGTGCAGAAGGTGGCGGATTTTCTCTCGAAGGGCGCGCTGCGGTTTGGACCCGGAGCCCCGCGCAAGGGCGAGCTGCTGATTTTCGCTGGATTTTTTCGATCAGTCCAAGTTTCGACTTCACGGCGGCCAGTCGAGACACTTCGAGAAGAGCTCACAGAATTCAGGGAGTCATCAGTGGCGAGGCAACCAGTCAGCTTAGCTTCAAGACAGCAGTCTTAGTCTGTGTACTTTCTGAAGAGGTGCTGACAGCTGGGCGGGACCTGGACAAAGCACCTCGAAAAACTTCGGCTTGAAGTTTTGATATCTTTGACTTCGACCTGGACAAAGTTACAACCACCTGGTGCTTTGAATCTTCGACTTCGGAAGAACCAATAGAAGTTCAAGCCAAACAGTGGCAGCGGTGACTGCCCTGCACGATCAGGGGAACCTTACCTGAGCACCAGCTGCAAGCAAGTTGCGCACAGGGCCATAGAAGTACGTTCAACTTGGGTGGATGAGAGAGAACAGTTGGTACCCCAAGCCAAGATCATGTTCGTTGATGTGGAATCATGGAGCCCTTTGTTCTGCTGGACACAGCCGGTGCTGATGTCAAGTTGGTGCTTTGCTACACACTTCATTTGGGAACGAATATGGATGTTTCTTGAAATGGCCAAGTTCAACCATGTCAACACATTTTTTTGCAGCTGATCCTGGAAGTTCCCTATCAGAGAATTTGCTATGTCGCTGTTTGCCAAAATTTGATTTTGGTGGTATTAGTTTGGCTCTACTATCACATGGCTATGGTATCGGGTTTGCTGGATTAACCAATGAATGACGACTAAATAGGTTCACAACCTTTACTACTGCTGCTGACTATTGCATGACTGACCATCAATGAACATTCTTCCAATGGGGTACTCAGAGTTGCACTAGAAATGGTCACAGAAATAGCTAACCCTGACGACATTTGTGTGGTCAGCCTATGATGAAAACCATCATGAACCATTGACAAATCTATTTATGCCCCAAAACCATCAGCTTGGTTTGTATGAGGATTGATCTACCCTCTAGTAACTAGGTTGCGCTCAGGATCATCATGTTTCAATCAGTGAATCATGACTGGTGGCTTTTCCACGCAACCAGGAAAGGGACTGGCAGAGTGTACCATTAACATCTGTTAACATGTGGTGATTTCTCAAGTCTTCCAGTTGATCAACTTTTTTTGGCTATAAACCAACCATTATTAGGGTCCAATGGTAATCATTCAATCAAATTCACATGTGATAAATCACTACCATGTGGGTTCCCCCAAATCATCCAGTTGATCAACCATTTATAGTCATAAATCAACATGAACCAACCACAACTGTGTTGCTTCCCCTGGCTAGGTCGCCCCCCATGATCCCTCCCCGCCTGGAACCTCGGACCGAGAATCCATCCAGGACCTTGGCCGGCCAGACGAGCGATGAAATCCTGCAGAAGACGATGATGGAGGTGGACGCGGCGGGTGCCCGGCGGGTGCCCTTGGGATGGGTCTACCACGGTGGTGGGGTGAAGTTTCAGCGGTGGAATCAGCTACCTTATAGGGTTCATAAATGTTCATAAGCATGGTTATATCAGAGTAGCTATGTCATCAGCAAGTATAACCATAGTTGGATGTCATGATGTCTTCAATTTCAATTGGTGCTTCATGCTTTCATGGTTAAACTGGGTACTTCAAATCTAATCCTTAATCCTTGCGCCGGATTGCGGATTATCGTTTTGCGGATTGATGCTCATGAGTGGTTTCCAAAGTATTCCTCTCCGTGCTAAATACGTTCATACGTTCATTTTAGAGGCACTGCGTCAGAGGTAGAATAACCCTGCAAAGTGATGACGCTGAGAGCTGTAGAAGCGCGCTGCACCGAACACATCACTCAAGGAGGACCAAGATTTAAATTCCATAGGCCCACCTTGCCTCCGTGATAGCGTTGTTGGTTTGTTGAGATGCTGTGACTGTTTCTTGATACTAGCCTCCTTGCAATGTTTTAACTAGTCTCCTTATTTGTTTTTGCGCTAGTCTTTCTGCTAGCCTCTTTTTTGTTTCTTTAAGAGTCTTTATATTAGTCCCCTGTCTAGTTTCTCTACTAGTCTTTACAAAGTGCTTCTGAAAATGCTGTTTCTGCGTCGCTGAAAGGAATGCAGCGCCACTCCGAGGGGCAAACGGAGTGCTTTCGGGTCCGAAAGCACTCCGTTTGCCCCCCCCAAAGTGGTTCTGAAAATGTTCCGTTTGCGTTTCTGCAAAGAATGGACGAGGCACTCTTTTAGTTATTGTCTTAGTTTCGATTGCAGTTTCTAGATGGGTTTCTCCACTAACTAGTCTTTCTTTGAATCTCTGTGTCAGTTTGTCTACTAGTCTCCTTACTTGTTTCTATACTAGTTTTGGTGGGAGTCTCCTTTTTGTTTTCCATACCACTCTTGATACTAGTCTCCTGACTTGTTTCTGTATTAGTCGACTGATCTTTCTGCTAGTCTCCTTTTTTGTTTCTTTAAGAGTCTTTATATTAGTCCCCTGTCTAGTTTCTCTACTAGTCTTTACAAAGTGCTTCTGAAAATGCTGTTTCTGCGTCGCTGAAAGGAATGCAGCGCCACTCCGAGGGGCAAACGGAGTGCTTTCGGGTCCGAAAGCACTCCGTTTGCCCCCCCCAAAGTGGTTCTGAAAATGTTCCGTTTGCGTTTCTGCAAAGGATGGACGAGGCTTTCTTTTAGTTTCGATGCTTACTTCCGTTTTAGTTCCCGTTCAGTGGATGGGGTTAGTGAGGCCGAGGACATGCGTTGGGCGGGAGCATTCGAAGGTTGTTCGGCTGCCGCTCCTAGCGCAATGTTAGGAGCACCGGATTACGCATTGGTCCGGATTGTGATAAAACCCCGTTTCAGTAGGATTCCGGATTAGTTTTGCGAATTTTAGATTTCGAAGTGACCAGTTAAAGGTTAATGATTAGATTGAGTCGATTCACCCATTTTAAGGTACCCGGGTTAATGCAAATGATGGCTCATTGATGACTAGATGATAATTCTTATTGATTAGTGATTGTTCACCAGCTGGTTCATGATGGTTCACCAGCTGGTTCATGATGGTTCACCAGCTGGTTCATGATGGTTCATGAGTTGGCTCATGGCGGTTCATGAGTTCATTAATCATGTTTCGTACGCTGGTTAATTAATGATGATTGATGACCTATTGAAGAACCAATCACCAGAAGTTCACGATAACCTGTGCATTTGATGCTACTGTTTGCTTTCAGACGACCTGGTGAATGGCGATGGTGGGTAGCATGGCAGCATGTGATGGGTGGCATCATCAGCAACATCAGCGACAAACGATAAGAACCACCCACGAGACAAACACTTACAAAGCGATGGTTTGGGTATCCTTGGATGTGAAGCCGGGGATACCCTCTGGTAAACCAACATGGCAATGGAAAATCCACCATTTTTTGGTGTTTTCCTAGGGTTTCGTTCACTATAAAATATGGTGAAAATCCATTGCCAGGTTAGTTTACCGGAGGGTAATATAACCACGGCTATGAACCCTAGAGGGTCGCTTATGATCGCTACAACTATGGTTCGTTACCAGTTACGAGCCGTGGACATGGCACATCCAAGTCCCACGAAAACATCATGTCGAAACAGGAACCTGGGGACATCAGCGTTGCGAAGGTGCGAAAATTATGAACATTGAACTGGGGGTTTCTCAAAATATGGGACCCCAAAAATGGCTGGTTCATTACTATAAATGGTTAATAGTGGATGATTTGGGGGTACCCCTATTTTGAGAAACACCCAACATCACCCAACTAAGGTATTGTTGATTGACGATTGACCATGATTGTGATGATTATTCATTCACTGATTATTGTAAAATCACACCACATGAAACATGCATGTATAATAGTATGCTACCATAGCGTGTGAGGCTCAGGAAAAGGATGCGCTAGCTCGCCCCGTCCGGTGTCTCACTAGCTTAACGGTTATACTTAACATTGTTTGGGCTATCTACCCCATAAGTGGTTGAAGCCTGAAAATACAGGTTATCAGCCGTAGCCTCTGCTACTGATCATTGGGACCAACACCATCCCTAGATCTAGGTGCAATGGCTTTGGTACCAGCAACTTCATCCAACGCCGGGGGCAACCCCGTGCCGTCCGATGAAGATGTGCTGATGATGCCTGTTCAGCAGTACTTTCAGTTTATTCAGAACAATTCTCTGCAGATAGAAGCAGGGAACCTGTCGCAGGTTATGCGGGAGGCGGAGCAGAGACATCGGGAGATGCTCCAATCAGTGATCGATCACCTCCGCCAAGATGCAGCGCAACGTGTGCAAGAGGGAGAGAGAAATCTAGAGCGGTGTAGAGCTGAGTTTCATGAGTACCGTAGTTTAGTCTCCAACGAACTCCAGCAGCAAACCGCCGTCTCTGCACACGCCCTCGGTAACGAGGCTGCCCAACGGCAAGCTGAGGTAACAGCCCTTAGGACCGAACTGCAAAATGCGGAAAAGGCCATGGCAGACTATAAAACCGAAGCAAATGCCGAGCATCACCGTAAACTTAGCGAACATTCAAAGAATGCACTGAATGAGCACAATCTTGAACTCGCAACAATGCGATCCACCTTGATGGAGGAGTATCAGGAGTTAGTGCAAAGTACTGTTGAGGACGCCAAGAAAGGAATTGAGGAGCTTCGTCATCAACACAGTGAGGACCTGACAGAGCTAAAGGATCGTCATGACCTCGAGCTCGCCCGTGCGGAATCTCAGAATCAAGGGCTTCAGGACCAGATTGATGATTTAGAAGCTGAACGTGACGCCCTCAAGAGGTTGACACAAAACCAACCGCAGCAACCAGCCAGCGTCGCAGCCGCGCCTGTTGAGCCGAAAGCGCCTGCAGTTGTCCCGCTAGCCTTGCAGCCAAGCCTCCAACTCAGCCAATGAGCGAGTTTGAGCGTCTGAAGCTAAGTGCTTCATCAAGCCTTCAAGCCGCATTAGGTGGCAAGACGGCTGAACGATTCAACATAGGAAGCAATCAGTCGCAGAAATCATTCAAGTCTGTCGCTGAGGAACCTCCTGTAGCATCAGGTCAGAGGCCTGAGAATGCAACATTGCCCAAGTTGCCCCTTGAAGGAGCACCCACAGAACCGGCTCTTAGCCCACCTCCATCGACGCGAGGAGCTGTGAAGCCACCGGCAGGCGGTACAGTTGGAACCGAGGACATTGTAGCCCTCCTTTCGCAACTCGCCGCTAGAAATAGCGAGCCGGCAAGACCACGCGTCAAAGAAGCAGACACGATCAAGCTTCCCGACATGCCCACTCCAGAAACATACAGAAACTGGAAGAATCAAGTCAGGGATGAGGTCAAGTCTTGCTCCGATCAACCGGATGCCGCATGGTTGTGGTTGAACGATGTGTTTGATGTTAGGACTGAGCGTGAACAGCTCGAGAAGGATCTCCAGAATCCAGGGATTTTCACAACCTTAGACACGAAGTTGGCAGCTGCGCTGACAAGGTGTGCCAAGGGTGACTTAGGTACCCGCATCCTCAACTACAAGGAGGAGAAGGCAAAGGTTGGAATCCAGGTCCGTGGCCGAATGATCTTGTTGATGTTCGACGACTACTTCAAGACCAGTGAAGAGGCCGGGCACCTTTATAGGATTGAGGACCTTCTCAATGTCCAACGCGTAGGAGATAACCTCGCGGATATCAAACGTTTCAAAAACAGATGGGACGCTACCATTGCTGGTATGGCCAACCCGCCAGAAGAGTCCACCCTTCGGGATCTGTTTCTGAGACAAATCAGGGGGGCACCCAGCCTGAAGTACGACATTGATCTCTTCGAGCGTGCCAGGGAAGGCGACAAGCAGAAGACCTACACCTTTCTCCACGAAAGTGTGCGTGACTACATCGACCGCGAGCGCCTTAGGCAGAACCGTGATCGCATGAGTCAGCGTCAGAACCCCAACAAAACGGCACCAGCCAAAGGGGATGGAAAGGGTGATGATCGCAAGCGCAATCCCTCACGCCACCGGGGACGGTCGGCCGAAAGATCGAACGACTCCAAGAAGGATCAACCATGCTTCAAGTATGCTGAAGGCAAGTGCAAGCTAGGCAACAAGTGCCCGTACAAGCATGACAAGAATGCAAAGAGGTCCAGAACACAATCACCAGGCAAGGAGCGTAGGAATCCATCACGCAGTCGCGGTAAGTCCCCTCCGAAGAAGGGCAAGATGACTAAGGAAGAGATGGCCAAGACGCCTTGCACATACTTCAAGAATGGGTACTGCCGTCGCGGTGACAAGTGCTTCTTCTTGCACGCAACCTCCGCAGCAGCTGCGCCCAAAAGCAAAGCAAAGGCAGAGAAGCCCAGAGCAGATTCACCAAACCCACGAGGAAGAGATAAGAAAGCAACTCCATGTGTTCAGTACGCATGTATCGCAACGAGAAATCGTTTGCCGAAGCCTTCGAAGGAAGTGCTCAACCGTGATCGTTTCAGTGTCATGTTCTCCAATCGTGTTGAGGTTCACAAGATCCCAGCCAGGGGAGACATGTGCAAGATCATCGAAACTCCCAAGGAGCGGCATAAGACATTTGCATCCGCAGACTTGTGCCCGCCAGTGAACAAAAAGACTGTTCACGAAGCTCAGGTCGTTGCTCGCCAGCTTCAAGAAGTCATCAAGAAGTTCGATGATGAATGGGAACCTGCTTGCAAATTCAATTGCACAGAAGACCATCCGGTCTTTCTCAAGTTGACATGCAAGTGCTGCCGTAGGTTGCTGGAGCCTAAGCGTGTTGAAGCGCCGTGCATCCCGCCACCTTCAATGGTGTTGCCTACTGAGCAATTCATCCCGCAGTCGAACCCAGAGCCTTCGAAAGCCGCAGCCTCTAGAAGCCGCAGCAAGCTCAGTTGGTTGATTGACTCAGGTAGCGAGCAGGACTTGATCAGTGAAGAGCAGATCTCACTTGCAAATGCTTCAAATCGCCATCATCGTGATGTGCCCGTGAGCCTTCTTACCGCCAACGGGCCAACCACCGCAGATGAGTCGATAGACGTAGCAATCCATGGGTTGACCCAGAAATGCCAGCCACTCATCATGGAACACACCCCAGCAGTGTTGTCAGTAGGACTCCGTTGCCTTGAGCAAGGGTATAGTTTCGTGTGGCCCGCAGGTGGAAAACCAATCTTGGTTCGCCCAGATCAGAAGGTTGTTGAACTCGAAGTTGACGGCCACGTTCCAGTGTTGAACGATGATTGCAAGGTCTACAACAAGAAGCACTACAAGAAGGATCGCCCCCTCCAAGAGTTGTTCGCCATGGCAAACAGAGGCCATCTTTGTTCCGCTCGCAACTCGTCAGAGTTTGCCGCTGCTAGCGAAGAAAGAGCGGAAGGTGAACCAATGGATGAGGGAGTTCCTGAAGGTGAGGACGAGAAGTACGTCCGATCGCGTAGCACAGCAGAGCTGGAAAGAGAAGCTGTTTCTCATTCCCATCAGTTCACTCATTTTCCAAAGAACCCTTTCTGCAAGACGTGCCAGAAAGCCAGGATGCTCGCACCACAAGCTCGAAAGCGAGGAGGCCAGGGCCGCTTGGAGACAAAGGAGTTTGGGGATCATGTGGTAGCAGACCATGTTGTGATCAAACCGAATTTGGAGGAAGGTGTCAATGGTGAAGTCGTTGCCCTCGTAGTCAAAGACATCCACACCCAGTATAGGGCGGTTTACCCCAGCACCTCCAAGAGTTCAGATGACTGTCAACAAGCTTTGCTTCACTACATCAGCCGAAAGGAACCGATCCAACAGATCTACACAGATAACAGCCGAGAGCTGATCGCAGCCATGAAAGACTTGGGCATCCGTCATCAGACTTCTATGCCTTATGTCAACTCATCCAAATCGTTTGTGGAGCGCGAGGTGAGGCAGATGTTAGAAGGTGCTAGGTCCAACTTGCTTCAGTCAGGTTTGCCTTTGCGCTACTGGCCCCTTGCCATGCAGCATCACTCCGCAGCGGTTAACGCTTGCCGACAGCTCAATGGGAATGAATCGCCATGGAAACTTCGGTTTGGCGAAGAATTTCCCGGTCTGCACGTCCCTTTCGGGGCCAAGATCTTGTTCTGGAACAACCCAGCAAGAGCAGACAACACCAGTGGAAAACTTTCACCGACTGCCAACGATGGGATTTTCTTAGGATATCACATCCAGCCTGGCCATGAGTGGAAGGGAGAGTATCTCGTCGCGAAGCTCGAGGCTCTGGACTACCATGCTGAACATGGTAGTATCTGCAGCGTACCCGCCAGTTGGTCCTCCCGTCCGGTGGTTTTGTTTACCCACTTCGTGCAAAGCAAGAAGCGGAGCAGCCACAGCCAATCAGGGAACAAGACCTTGTGATAGGGGAACTCGCTGACCGTGAGGTCCAGCCTCCTGCCGTTGATGATGTCGTGCCTCCGCCATCTCAGCCGCCAGTCTTTGTGCATGGTGCAAGTGATCCTGACAGAAAAGGGATTGAGCCGCCTAATGATCCCGGCGTCGAAGCTTTGCAAAGGCAACTCGATGACGAGGAACTCCCACAGGAGCGCAAAGCTCCCACTGGAGAAGTCATTCCTGACGGATATGTTTGGGATGGAACTAGGATGGTTCGCAAACGCGCTTCGTCGCGACCCCCTGATATCCCTGCTGATCTCTGGCAAAAGATGGGCTCGCAAGATCGAGCAAAGTTTGCTGAAGA
>VSDK01025193.1:207998-218360 GCA_009767595.1 Symbiodinium kawagutii
ACAAGGTACTACAAGGTATTGCAAGGTACTACAAGGTACTACAAGGTACTACAAGGTATTACAAGGTACTACAAGGTACTACAAGGTACTACAAGGTACTACAAGGTAATACAAGAGACTACAAGGTACTACAAGGTACTACAAAATATTACAAGATACTACCAGGTACTACAAGGTACTATAAGTTACTACAAGGTACTACAAGGTACTACAAGGTACTACAAGGTATTACAAGGTACTACAAGGTACTACAAGGTATTACAAGGTACTACAAGGTACTACAAGGTATTACAAGGTACTACAAGGTACTACAAGGTATTACAAGGTACTACAAGGTACTACAAGGTATTACAAGGTACTACAAGGTACTACAAGGTATTACAAGGTACTACAAGGTACTACAAGGTATTACAAGGTACTACAAGGTACTACAAAGTACTACAAGGTACTACACAGTACGACAAGGTACTACAAAGTACTAGAAAGTATTACAAAGTATTACAAAGTACTACAACGTACTACCAAGTAGTACAAGGTATTACAAAGTACAAGATCACTTGAAACAGCCCTGCCAGTGCGAAAAGCGATCCCAGAGCAAGTCAAGATGCACCAAATGCCACGCCTGCCACACAAAGTCATGAACCCAGACTTCTCCAATATCACTTGAAACAGCCCTGCCACACTTGAAACAGCCCTGCCACTGCGGAAAGCGATCCCAGAGCACGTCCATGTGCACCAAATGCCACGCCTGCCACACAAAATCAAGATCGAACACTTCTCTACGATCACTTGAAACAGCCCTGCCACTGCGGAAAGCGATCCCAGAGCAAGTCCATGTACACCAAATGCCACGCCAGCCACACAAAATCAAGATCGAACACTTCCACAAGACCACTAAAAACCCCCCTGCCACTGCGGAAAGCGATTCCAGAGCAAGTCCATGTGCACCAAATGCCATGCCTGCCACACAAAACCAAGATCGCATGCAACCAGCAAGGACCTTGAAACCACCAGGCCACTGCGAACACATGCGAGGATAAAGCGATTCTCTACTTTTCTCTGAGCTACTCTTCTCTTCTCTACTTTTCTCTGAGCTACTCTTCTCTTCTCTACTTTTCTCTGAACTATTCTTCTCTTCTCTACTCTTCTCTTCTCTACTTTTCTCTGAGCTACTTTTCTCTTCTCTACTTTTCTCTGAGCTACTCTTCTCTTCTCTACTTTTCTCTGAGCTACTCTTCTCTTCTCTACTTTTCTCTGAACTATTCTTCTCTTCTCTACTCTTCTCTTCTCTACTTTTCTCTGAGCTACTCTTCTCTTCTCTACTTTTCTCTGAGCTACTCTTCTCTTCTCTACTTTTCTCTGAGCTACTCTTCTCTTCTCTACTCTTCTCTTCTCTACTTTTCTCTGAGCTACTCTTCTCTTCTCTACTTTTCTCTGAGCTACTCTTCTCTTCTCTACTTTTCTCTGAGCTACTCTTCTCTTCTCTACTCTTCTCTTCTCTACTTTTCTCTGAGCTACTCTTCTCTTCTCTACTTTTCTCTGAGCTACTCTTCTCTTCTCTACTTTTCTCTGAGCTACTCTTCTCTTCTCTACTTTTCTCTGAACTATTCTTCTCTTCTCTACTCTTCTCTTCTCTACTTTTCTCTGAGCTACTCTTCTCTTCTCTACTTTTCTCTGAGCTACTCTTCTCTTCTCTACTTTTCTCTGAGCTACTCTTCTCTTCTCTACTTTTCTCTGAGCTACTCTTCTCTTCTCTACTCTTCTCTTCTCTACTTTTCTCTGAGCTACTCTTCTCTTCTCTACTTTTCTCTGAGCTACTCTTCTCTTCTCTACTTTTCTCTGAGCTACTCTTCTCTTCTCTACTTTTCTCTGAGCTACTTTTCTCTTCTCTACTTTTCTCTGAGCTACTCTTCTCTTCTCTACTTTTCTCTGAGCTACTCTTCTCTTCTCTACTTTTCTCTGAACTATTCTTCTCTTCTCTACTCTTCTCTTCTCTACTTTTCTCTGAGCTACTTTTCTCTTCTCTACTTTTCTCTGAGCTACTCTTCTCTTCTCTACTTTTCTCTGAGCTACTCTTCTCTTCTCTACTTTTCTCTGAACTATTCTTCTCTTCTCTACTCTTCTCTTCTCTACTTTTCTCTGAGCTACTCTTCTCTTCTCTACTTTTCTCTGAGCTACTCTTCTCTTCTCTACTTTTCTCTGAGCTACTCTTCTCTTCTCTACTTTTCTCTGAGCTACTCTTCTCTTCTCTACTTTTCTCTGAGCTACTCTTCTCTTCTCTACTTTTCTCTGAGCTACTCTTCTCTTCTCTACTTTTCTCTGAGCTACTCTTCTCTTCTCTACTTTTCTCTGAGCTACTCTTCTCTTCTCTACTTTTCTCTGAGCTACTCTTCTCTTCTCTACTTTTCTCTGAGCTACTCTTCTCTTCTCTACTTTTCTCTGAGCTACTCTTCTCTTCTCCACTTTTCTCTTCTCTACTTTTCTCTGAGCTACTCTTCTCTTCTCTACTTTTCTCTGAGCTACTCTTCTCTTCTCTACTTTTCTCTGAACTATTCTTCTCTTCTCTACTCTTCTCTTCTCTACTTTTCTCTGAGCTACTCTTCTCTTCTCTACTTTTCTCTGAGCTACTCTTCTCTTCTCTACTTTTCTCTGAGCTACTCTTCTCTTCTCTACTTTTCTCTTCTCTACTCTTCTCTTCTCTACTCTTCTCTTCTCTACTTTTCTCTGAGCTACTCTTCTCTTCTCTACTTTTCTCTTCTCTACTCTTCTCTTCTCTACTTTTCTCTGAGCTACTCTTCTCTTCTCTACTTTTCTCTGAACTATTCTTCTCTTCTCTACTCTTCTCTTCTCTACTCTTCTCTTCTCTACTCTTCTCTTCTCTACTTTTCTCTGAGCTACTCTTCTCTTCTCTACTTTTCTCTTCTCTACTTTTCTCTGAGCTACTCTTCTCTTCTCTACTTTTCTCTGAGCTACTCTGAGCTACTCTTCTCTTCTCTACTTTTCTCTGAACTATTCTTCTCTTCTCTACTCTTCTCTTCTCTACTTTTCTCTGAGCTACTTTTCTCTTCTCTACTTTTCTCTGAGCTACTCTTCTCTTCTCTACTTTTCTCTGAGCTACTCTTCTCTTCTCTACTTTTCTCTGAACTATTCTTCTCTTCTCTACTCTTCTCTTCTCTACTTTTCTCTGAGCTACTCTTCTCTTCTCTACTTTTCTCTGAGCTACTCTTCTCTTCTCTACTTTTCTCTGAGCTACTCTTCTCTTCTCTACTCTTCTCTTCTCTACTTTTCTCTGAGCTACTCTTCTCTTCTCTACTTTTCTCTGAGCTACTCTTCTCTTCTCTACTTTTCTCTGAGCTACTCTTCTCTTCTCTACTTTTCTCTGAGCTACTCTTCTCTTCTCTACTTTTCTCTGAGCTACTCTTCTCTTCTCTACTTTTCTCTGAGCTACTCTTCTCTTCTCTACTTTTCTCTGAGCTACTCTTCTCTTCTCTACTTTTCTCTGAACTATTCTTCTCTTCTCTACTCTTCTCTTCTCTACTTTTCTCTGAGCTACTCTTCTCTTCTCTACTTTTCTCTGAGCTACTCTTCTCTTCTCTACTTTTCTCTGAGCTACTCTTCTCTTCTCTACTTTTCTCTGAACTATTCTTCTCTTCTCTACTTTTCTCTGAGCTACTCTTCTCTTCTCTACTTTTCTCTTCTCTACTTTTCTCTTTTTTTCTCTGCGCTACTCTTCTCTTCTCTTTTCTAGCTCATCCGTAACTCGGAGTTTCTCTATGAAACTTCCTTTGATTAATTATAGTTAATCCCTTAGGGATTATTACATCCAAGGGATGTGAATGATAGGGGGATAATCACCAACTAAGGGATTAATACATTAATTAACCATATTATAATTAATCCCTTAGGGATTATTACATCCAAGGGATGTGAATGATAGGGATGACTAAGGTTAATGATAGGAGGGTAAGTGTATCGGGATAATTTACCGGGATAATCATTTAGGGATTGATATCTATAGGGATTAATATAGGGTAATGATGCATTACTAAGGTTAATATCTAAAGGGATTACTCAGGGATAATCACCAACAGTGATTGTTCAACAACTACTGAATGGTTGTTAAATAGCTACTGTACGGGGATAATCCCTTGAATCAACCCCCAATTGTTTCTTGTTGGTGATGATCGGGATTATGGTTAACCATCACTGTTGGGGTTGATCCCGTTGGATGATACATGTTAATGATAGGGGGATAATCACCAACAATGATGGTTAAACAACTACTGAATGATGGTTTCTCAAGCCAGTTTGGGGTACCCCCGGATAGCATCCGGATCATGAAGCATTTTGGTAATAAACCAGCTATTGAACCGGGGCTCCCTATTTTGACCCACAAGCACATTGAACAGGCGGCTTGCCTCAATGACGGTTTACGAGGACTGATGGTGATTGTTCGCAATGTTTGCTGGAAGTTAATGAGTGTTGGTTGTTTGCAGAACAAACTGTGTACAACGCGCTTGAAACGTCGTTTTTGATAAAGGTTTATTGTTTCAATGCTTGGTAAATTCATGTGTTTTGTCAGAATGGTTCTATCAACAATGGTCAGGGTTTGTAAATGGCTAATGATGGATCATGATCATGATTCACGATGGTCAAACATTCTCAATGCTGGTCTGGTTGGTGGTTTGATTGACATGTTTTATTTTCCCACCCAGATGATTATTGACACATGGTGGGTTGACTTGCGCATATTTTTTACAGGGCTGGTTCAACCTCCAAACAGTTTATGATCATTCTTAACCATCTTAATCATTAGATTATAGCCAATATTAACCACTGGTCAACCATGGGTTGAAAAATGTAGAAACCATCGACCAGAATAGTTGGTGGTGAATGATGCTATATTGCTATATAATAGGCCATGATTAACCATTATTCAACACTAGTGAACCATGGGTGGCTCAACCCACTAACCAGTGCTATGTCGGTGACCATATCCGTGACTTCCCGCAGCTGAGGATGTGGAGCATCGCTGGGCACTTTCGAGGCCGATGATCCCTGGGTTCGCGGCGGTGACCCTGACCCCGCAAAATCGCAGCAAGCGATTCCTACGCAGTGGTGCAGCCACCTTGGTGGTTTCTCAAGCCAACTTGGGGGTACTCCCAAATCATTCATTTTTAATGATTTATCGTGATAAACCATCTATGACTTGGGTCACCTATGCTGAGAAACACCCACATTCCCAACCGTTAGTGTTTTGATTATACACCTGGAACTATTGAAGATGTAACATTCATGGTAGATCCAAAGAAGAAACCACCCTTAATTTATCTTTGACAGCTTCTGATTTACCATCAACTATGGTGGTTTATCAATATGGATCTATGAGTAAAGTGAGTAGTAATATCACCGAATCAGTCCCCAGCAATCAACAGATCATTCTGAAGCAACCAATGTAATTTGTGGTTTGGAAATTTGAACCTGCTTAAGTTAAGTGGAACATCCAAGATTGAAATAGTTTGCTTACCTACTAAAGCCATTAAAATCTGGTGATTGACTTAAAGCTGTGAGTTGCACGATCATTATGCATGATATTCCCACTATTTTTGTTTGTTATATCCTATTCCACCAGAGAAAACAAGCACTATTAGTGATCAGTTGCCCATTTCAGGTCCATGGTGAACCATTTGCGACCATCACTCTGCCTCCCTCGAGGCCACGCTGAACAGAAGAGCGCAGGACAAGAGGCGCTGCTCATCGATCAACACGTCCGATTTGGTCAATCGTTTTTCGGTGATTAACAGCTGTACCGCATCAATAGATGGTGAATGACCAAATTATTGTATTTGGGAAACATGTTTTCGATTTTATTAGAATCAATGATCTACTACTACCAATGATTAATATCAATTAAAATCATTTCAAATGGTGAATTGAATATATAAATAGACTATGCTGGTGATTGCTGCTTATTGATTAATTAGCAATAAAGAGCCAGACCACAAGCAAATGATCAGTAGTGGTATAGTGGCTCATAGTGATCAAAGGTAGGATCAAGTGGAAAATCAACCAGTTATAGCTGTTTTTCCTATTGAAAGTGGTGATGTGTAACTTCCAGGTCCTTTGCGATGGTCAACAATAATTTGCCATGCTTTTTGACTGTCAATTGCTCGCATGGTCATCCAACGACAATCTGAGATGATAATTTGCTAGAAATTCTTCGGACCCGAAACTCGGATTGGAATAGTGACGTTGGTCTAGTTCCAGGAAAGTGACTTGACGATTTACCATCATTCATTGGTTGGAGGTTTTATGTTTATATAAGCGTTTTCTATTTTCCCTCATTTTTGGAGATGGTGGGGTAATATTTTTGGGATGGGTTATGAGTTCGCACTGCTCCTTCAGTCGGGCAGGGCGAGGGAGGTGCGAGGATGGGTTACAACCACCAAGTCTATGGTGTTTCCCTGGCATTTGTCCTCTAAACCCTGGTTGAGACACAGGGGAGCAGGGTCCATGCAACAACAACAGCAGCAACAACAATAGAGACTGTACCATTCACAGGTTGAAGATGATGATGGCAATAGCGTTTGATGGTTAATAGCTGGTTAATAGCGGTTCATAGCTGATTAATAGTGATGAATGATTGTCAATCCTGGGAATGGCGGTGAGCTGTCGATGATATATCGACCAGACAGTCATAACCTATCTCTCTTTAGGCCGGAGAATCCCTCCCCAGAACCAACCCAACCGTGGCTAGCTCCCCGCAGGCCTCTTTGCGTAAGCTTTGGCAGAAAGGCCGGTCCCGTGTTGGAATCTGCGATGGTGTGGCCTCCGAATTGGATTCCAGTAACGGTGTACTGAGCGGGGACTCCCTTGATATATGGATCATCTGGTGGTCTATAAGCCAATGCACTAATGGTTCAGCTGTGCTCAATAATGTTTGATACGTTTATTCTGGGTGAACATAGACCATCGTTAATGTGAATTATTCACTAGATTTGGGTTGGATGAAATTGCAAAATGGCTGATCTGCTCATTCTCATTTACAACCGTTTATCATGTTCTTTGGTTGCTTGATCCATGTAAACATACACTGTCTGTTTTTTCATCAAAATGTTCTGAATGATTTTCCTAATTTCTACCAACCTTACCTGATACCCAGCTCATCACCAACCCACAACCATCCACCAGAACCACTATATCAACCGATGGATCACCCACTGCGACCTGTGCCACCACGCCAGGTTCCGAGAACATGGCGGCCATGTTGCGCTGTGCCTACATGTTGCTGGAAGTTCCCAAGGCTCCTGGTGGCCGCAGGTGTCTTGGCGATGTCGTGACCGGTCGGTGGAAGGCGCCGCCACGGCTTCCACGTGCGTGTTGCGGTGGGTGGTTGATGGGAAAGGTGGGGACATCATAGGGAAATGTTTTCTTGAAATGGGGTACCTGCTTAAAAATTGGTGGTTTATTGATATTGTCTATATAATGTTGGATGATTTGAGGGGTGTCCTATTTTGAGAAACCACCATGTGTGGCTTAGGGATGGTGTTAGGAGTTTTCTTGGCCAACTTTTGATTTGACCTTATCAAACACTTGCGACAAGCTATGATGATATGATGGTCAGAAAGATGATTACACTCAGGTAAACTAAGCTACAGTCGGTCAAAACGATGGTTCATGATTAGCTAATGATCATTATGATGGTTCATAATGGTTAACTATCATCACTTTTTCAGGAATCGCCATTGACCCCGATGGGCTGATGGCCCCTGCCATGACAGCCTCCAGTTCCCAAGCATTCCAACAGCCAGATTATGAATGATTAGTAAGGGTGTTTGTGCTTAAAACTCTAGTGACAGTTAATGGCAAATTCAATGAACCTCCTTTGTTTTCAAAGCACAGATAATCAAAGATTGATTAATCAGCATTGCCAAGTAGCATCATTAATCAATATTATCATCTAGTATCAAGTGTTGACCATCGTTGGCGATGACTCAGTATCAAGAATACTAAGGACCACAAAGCATTGCAAACCTTCACCCACTAATACTAACCATTATTCAACACCCCTAAGAATCACTTCGCCATCTTCAATCACAATCAACCAAGTGAAACATCATAAACAATCATCAACTCATCAACCACTAATTTGCCCTTATGAACTTTCACAAGCCACCATGAATAGCCATGGTTTCTCCACCATTTGAAGCGAGCTGCTCACTGAATCTTCGGGCGTTCCACGGCTCAGGTATATCCTCGAGGCCTTCTCCACTCGCCTCACGCGGTACTCCGTGCTCTCGAGGACCGGGGGGCCCTCCCCGGCGGTGAACCCCGGTGCGTTGGTTGTTCACCACTCGTCCCAGCTCCAGGGTTACAACAGCTTGGGATGGGGGCCACCCACACAAGAACTGATGTTTCTCATAGGGGGGTTCTCAAGCAGTTGACCAACAATAATAGCTGGTTTATGGTTTGAATATAGGGGATAATAAGCAACAATACTAGGGGATATACCAGCTATATGGCTATGGGTCAAGCAGTTAGTCAACCAATTTCATGGGGGATAAGTTCACCAACAATTTCATAGGGAAAAGGAACTGGCTAGCCTGATGGGGGAACCAGGGGGACTAGCCGGGTGAACTGACCCAGAACCACATAGCTGTTGGCTGGTGCTTGGGAGCTGCGACTGGAGCCTACTCACCGCTGGGGGAGCTAGCGGGAGCTACCAGGAGTGGCCACGAAGTAAATGGTAGGTTAACCAGGTCGGGAACCAAGCGTAGTTAACCATCCTTGATCGCCACTACACCACTAGTAGATGTTAAGCTGTCACCTGTTGGTTTGGTAGGAAACCTACTTTTTTGTGCAGCAGGGAAGGGCAGGGCTAAATGACATGAGAATACATGAGATACAATCCACAGTATATGGTTGTCAGTTCATCAAGAAGGCATGGCTATGCACTTGGTGGACACTGGTATAGTTGGACATGTTCTCTCAAGAAGAGTTTTTTGTATTCATATGGTTCTGGGTCAATATCAACCATCAATGACTGAGGTTAATAACCAACAACCTTTTGGGAAAGCAATGCTTAATGACGGGGGAACCAGGCCATATGATTTTATTTTGCAATTTTACATCCTCGCTCTTGGTTCGAGTTGGTTTGCTAAGTGCTTCCTTATCATTGGCTAGTCTCCGCCAAGCACACAGCCGTATATGCATATATGAATACAAATTGTACATATCTACGCGACGCAGTGAATACAATATAGTTAGGATTGGTTGCAAATTACCGGCGGCTAGCCATGGTCAACAGTGTGATGCCACCCGCCGTCAACCACTAGTTGTGTTGCTGAACCATGATATCCGTGTGGTAACCTGGCAATCAGGTCCATCATTTATAGATGATTTTCCAAGGATTTTGTACAAATTAGTGATTTTCCATTGCCATGTTAGTGATTTTCCAAGGTTTGCATACAAAATTGGTGGTTTTTGATTGCCATGTTAGTGACTTATAGCTGATTTGCCTAGGTCTCCGAACAAAATTGGTGGTTTTTCATTGCCCTGTTCGTAGAGGGTTTGTGTTCCCATGAATTCCTGCGCCAGGATCATCGGCATGGTCTCTGCTCTCCAGACAATAGGTCTGTTGGGTCGCTGATGAAAGTAGTCTGGTGGGTGGTTTAAAACATGTTTTTCCCTAGTGCTTGTTAACAAATGGTTGGTTGACTAACATTTTTCATAGGGGTTGAAACTACCAACCAGTAGTGGAATTTACATGAAATATCAGGAAATTTGTGGTGATAACATAGCTATACCGTCATGCTATAACATGATGATCCATGTTACAAGTAGTACCGCACAAGGCGGTGGCGGAAGTTTCCAAGATAGGAGCACTATAGGAGTGTGCAGTTGTGGTTGCGACAATGTGACCATCGATCTGGCCACTTGACTGGCAGCCCATCTGTCTAGCTATCTTTCTATCAGTGGATCAGTTTTCTTTCTGTCTGTCTGACTGTCTATCGATCTATCTATCTGATGATCTATTCGTTTATCTATCTGCCTATCTACTTGTCTTTCTATCTACCTCACTATCTATCTCGTCATCTTTCTGTCTATGTATCTATCTATCTACCTGTCCATCTATCTATTTATCTATCTGCCTATCTATCTATCTGTCTATCTATCTACCGAATTATTTGTCTGATCATCTATGTGTCCATCTGTCCATCTTTCTGTCTATCTACCTGACTATCTATCTACTTTTCTATCTGACTCTCGTTTCGTCTACCTATTTGTCTATCCATCGACCCATCTAGCCATCTGAATCTGGCTATCCAATTGTCTGTCTATTCCACCTATCTATTCTAGCTA
>VSDK01025193.1:218664-229333 GCA_009767595.1 Symbiodinium kawagutii
ACGAGTTTTTGCGACTTCGGACTTGAGAATGTGCTTCGCGCGCAGGCGGCGTGCCAATTTTCATGATCATATGACATCTCCGAAAAGTGGCCCGAAACGCTAGTAAAATTGCAGTTTTTATTTTGGTACAAGATTTTATCTTAAAAATTTGCTTCGCGCGCAGGCAGCGTGCCAGTTTTGAGAATCATGAGTCATCAAAAGTGCTCCGAACATGTAGTGTTTTTACGATTTTGACTTCCAAATGTGCTTCGCGCCTAGGTTTTTTAACGATTTTGAACGTGGAATCCTCTAAAAGTGCTCCGAGCATGCGGTGTTTTTACGATTTTGACTTCCAAATGTGCTTCGCGCCTAGGTTTTTTAACGATTTTGCAAGTTGCATCTCCCAAAAGTGCTCCGGAGCTGAGGTGTTTTTACGATTTTGACTTCCAAATGTGCTTCGCGCCTAGGTTTTTTATCGATTTTTACACACACCTTCCGCCACAGTGCTCCGCACCCGCCGCTTTAGCGAGGTACCCTTCTGGCCCCTCATGGTGCACAAAACCTTGCAAAACACAGCATTTCGCGACTTTCCTAACATTTTGGCGCGCTCGCATTCTCATCTTTCGCACATCTCATCTTTCACACATCTCCTCTTTCGCACATCTCTTCTTTCACACATCTGCTCAGGCGATCTGCCCTAGCTGAGTTGTCCATATTGTCGGAAGTTAGACTTCTAAACTTCCTTCGACCATCGTCAGTGCATGTAGCGAATCCATGTCAATATGATCATATATAGTTGTCATTGCTGTACTATCCTCACAGCAACCAGAAGGGTCAGACTGGTGTGAGGAAGCCAGTGAGCCTGGCATGTGCAGATCATCATGAATGACTGGATTTTATGGTTTCTTGGAATTGGAGTAGCCCCAAAATGGATGGTTGGTTACTCTAGATGATCAGATGACTATTGTTGCATGATTTGGGGGTACCCCTATAACTTGAGAAACCCCCAAATGACAAGCTTTTACACATCTACATGACAACCATCAACTAATCAAAAGGAGTAATCTTTAGATCCACATCAATAAACCAGCCAGGTCTTTGTCCACAAATAGCCGGTGATTTCCCATCAAGTATGGCGGAATAATATGGATCCATTGGACCGTTTACGAAGAGTACGGAAAGTCAGCATCATAATTGTACTTTTTGATTGGCTACAACAACAATCACTACTCATTGAGAATTATTTTTCCATTGGTTATATATCCATAGTAATTTAGTTAAAATCAAATGCAAACACGTTCGATGATTATCAACTACCAGCACGTAACCAATCATTAATATAATCATGGAACGTGTTTCCATTTGATTTTTCTGATCAATGACTATTAACCATTAAGTAATCAGTGATTGTCAATTTACCATGAATGGAAATAACTACCAGCATATGGCTATGGGTCAAAACCCACCCCGTACCCCTCATTCCCTCATCATTAGCCATTGTTTTCCCTATGAAATTGTTGGTGAACTTATCCCCCCATGAAATTGGTTGGTTAATATTGAGCCTGCGCTGGACGAAGTTCCGAGGATTCAGAGAGGAAGGTTTTTGCACTGCGCCACCTGATGGCGCTTCCTGCGCAGGCTTCAGCGCCGAGCTGCAGTCATTAGGTCCATCACACAGGGCCAAGACAGAGCCTGCTGCTGTCATGTCTTGGTGGCGTGCCATGAGAAGGAGGCCGAAGCAGGTCCCAGAACGCATTGAAGTTCAGCCTTCGGAGCCCACTGCCAGGGTCAAGACAGAGCCCCCTGCTGCAGATGCCCAAGCGTAGGGGCGTCGAGCGAGGCTGAGGGAGCTCCCAGACCCTCCAAGTGATGCTGCCGCTGGGACTGGATCTGAAGGGCTTTGCCTCTGAGGCCTTCCATTCGGTCAGAAAAAAGGTTCGAGATTTGTCCTTTCAATTCCACCCCGACAAAAATGAAAAAAGGCTGAGAGCTGCTTGTGCCAATGCCGATGCCAATGCCGAGAGCTCAGGGGACCTGGCTGACAGATATTCAGTGAATTTGTGCGAACCCAGGCAGCTGGCGCAATCATCGATTCGGAGATAGAAAAGTGGCACAGCATTTACCGTCAGATGTGCTTGGATCTGGAAGAGCCATTCTGGAAAGTGCAGTGCCACTGTGCTTCCTGCTGCAAGCTGCATGCCAAAATGGTCAGCTGTCCTAGGTGTGCAACACCTTTGTGTAAGTCGTACAATCAGCACAATTGCGGGCTGAGCAGAACATGGAGCATGTTCCTACGGGACAAGCATGATCCTGACCAGTTGTTAAAAATATGTTTCTTGTACACACATGATATCATCATATGATCAATGCTTTGATCATTTTAATCGTTGTGTTTTTCACCAGCATCAGCCCTTGAAGCATCAATCAAATTACTGTATGCGTTGATTCAGCTTGGCGATGATTAGTTCAAGACTGAACCATCATCAACCACTGTCCCAGAAATGGTTGAAGGGACAATCTACAGTACAGCATAGCCAGAAGCGGCCGGAGGGAAAATCTACAGGAAAGCCCTAAAACTGCGAGTTCAGACAAGGCCTTTCCTCTAGATTTCCCAGTATATAACCAACCCAGTCATGTTATTCACCAGAACTCACCATCAATGAAATCAACAACCAGCACATGAATCTTTATTCAAGCGCCAATTAAGCAACTATAAGCCGAATTGTGCGCATCATGAAGAATGCATCAACCATAATGTTCCATCATCAACCATCATTCATCATATTTGATAATCATCAAGCATGATGAACCCTCATGTAGCAAACATTGACCATTCTGTGGGCGACCACTGCTATCCAAAGTGCAAATGTCATTGACCACCGTGGCTGTCAACTCCATGCAATGCGGGGTTTCTTATACCAGGGCTACCCCCAGATCATCCAGTGCATTAATCATTTGCAGTAATAATTAAGGCAACCGTTTCAGTTGGCACATCCCAAATTATCAGCCATTATCCGCTATCAATGACCATTTTGTTAACCATTAGCAGCCCGTGTGTACCAATTTATCTTGGGGGGTCCCAATGGCTTAAGAAACTCCATTAGATGAACACCCAGCTGGAACCATGGAACCATGGTTGATCGACTCATCAACCATCATTAATTATCATTAGTCATATTTGATAATCATCCAACACGATTAACCATCATTCGGTTGTTTCTCAAAATAGGGGGCTGCAAAAAATGATAAAAGTGGTTGGATTATTATTATAAGTGGTCAACTGGATGATAACTGCGGGACTCACTATGGTTTGAGAAACCATCATGTTTCGCGATCATTGACCATGATCAACCAACAACGTGTAACAATGTTCATCAACCAACCCTAAAATTGAGGTTAGCCAACAGCTTAATGTTCATCAACCAACCCTAAAATTGAGGTTCCCAATGGCTCAGTGGCTCACCCAGGGCTCAACTCATCCACGGATCCGCATCCGCCAGCGCCCGCTGGCAGGGCAACTGGTGAATGATAGTGGCGAGTTCGACATCACTTGCGCCTTGTTGCCACAGAAGTTCTTGAGGACCGGGGCGGGGTCCAAGGGTGGGGCCTGGGAGATGGTGGTGGTAATGGATGTAATGGCAAGGTTTCTATGGATCAAATCGATGTGTAAAGTTATATGCAAATATTTTAAATGAATGGATGTCTATGATTATGAATAAGTCCAATCCCAGATAATCCGTGTATATCATGGTATACTGGCATTCCTACCTACATTGACCTACTTTTCATAAGCCAACAAAATGTAAGTAATGTAGCCAGGTATCCTTATGATACGGTATATCTACTTACATTGACTTACAAAATGAGCCATGGTATATCTGCCTACATTGACCTACAAAATTAGCCATGGTATCTCTACCTACATTGACCTACAAAATGAGCCATGGTATATCTACCTACATTGACCTACGAAATCAACCCAAAGATATAAGTCACCTACCTTTGAAGAAGCCAACACCAACAACTCATGCAAGTAATGTAGGTTTTCAGGGGTTAGTTCAGCTACCTTGAAGGGCGTAACTGACCATGGTGAACTAACCCCAGCTGTAAGTCATGTAGGTGTTTCTCAAAATGGGGGACCCCCCAAATCATCCTTTATAAACCACTTGTAGCAACAAACCATCCAATATTTTGTGTGTCCCTTATTTTAAGAAACCACCATAAGGTTGGTATAACGCCTACTATTGTTGCTTATCATCCCCTATTGTTACCTATGATTAACCATAGTTGATCCATAGAAAACCATGGTTAGTGTTATAACCAACCATGGTTATACCACCAACTAGTAGTTGTTTAACCATAGGTTTGTTGGTGTTTATCCCCTATTAGCCATAGTTAACCCACCTGCAAGTCATGTAGGCAGGAAACGGCCGGTTTTCCAGGCTGATCGCACCGCCGTAGGATTTGCGATGCGGCGATCACCGCCTTGCCGCTGTGCCAAAGTCCCGACGACACCGAGGCCACCCGTGCTACCCCTGGGACGGGGAGCAAGGACGCCCCCAGGAGTGGCCACTAACCGGGGAGAGTGGCCCATGGGAGTGGCCTTTAACCAAGGGAAGTGCCAGGAGCTACCAGGGGAGTGTTCTAACCAAAAGTTCAGCGGACTTAGTACGGGAGTGTTCCAAGCAAAAGTTCTACATTTAACTGCAGATCATCATCAAAGTCGAAGTTCTGTTGCGTTCCGCGTCACAAGAAAGGTGGACCGATCTGGTTTATTTTATCCGTGGGCAGAGTCGCTATGAGCGAAAACATAGTCATCATCAACCAGTATGAACCATTGATGAGCCACAATTCGTCATTGCTATCAATATCCAACCTGGAATATGGTCCCCTTGACGTCAAACAGCACCT
Organism: Symbiodinium kawagutii; assembly: GCA_009767595.1. Taxonomy (NCBI): domain Eukaryota; class Dinophyceae; order Suessiales; family Symbiodiniaceae; genus Symbiodinium; species Symbiodinium kawagutii. The sequence continues at coordinate 223,555 of VSDK01025193.1, forward strand.
ATTTCAATGGTGCTAAACAAGCTGAATGAACCGCTGATATTTTCCACTTGCTGGTCAGTCTACCAGAGAGTAATCATCATGAACCATTATCAAAGATGGTGAACCATCAAGACTCATCATTGATCATTAAGCATCACTATCCGTCATCAAGCATCATCATCATCATCATCATCATCATCATCATCATCATCATCATCATCATCATCAAGCATCATCATCAAGCATCATCATCATCGTGGTCATCATCATCATCGTGGTCATCATCATCATCATCATCATCATCATCATCAAGCATCATCATCAAGTATCATCATCAAGCATCATCATCATCATCATCATCATCACCATCATCATCATCATCATCATCACCATCATCACCATCATCATCATCATCAGCAAGCATCATCATCAAACATCATCATCATCATCGTCATCATCATCACCATCATCATCATCATCATCATCAAAAATCATCATCATCAAGCATCATCATCATCATCATCATCACCATCATCATTATCATCATCATCATCAAGCATCACCATCATCATCATCATCATCATCATCATCATCATCATCATCATCAAGCATCATCATCATCATCATCATCATCAAGTTCGACATATATTGGTATAAACCATCCATCATCACTCCAAGCGATGTGTTGCGGAGCAGGTTTGAAGGGCGCCTCAGCACTCTAACCATGGACGACTGAGTCATATAATTATTACAGTAAGGTCTTCTAAGCTTGATCATCATTCACGTATATAATCTGCAAAAAATACAAATCAGTTCAAGCCCCAAAAACGTTTCAGCATACACTTGCCAGCCTCATACATCCGCCCAGGGCCGAGACGAGAAACGCGAGCAGCGCGAACAAGATCGGCATGAGCGCGAACTGGCCACCATGGACCGTGAACGGCTCTGGATGTTGAGTTTGGTGAGTCACTGGGCGAAGGAGCAGAGCAGTGGACGGGCACAGTCGTGATGTAGCGCTGTGTTTGCGCCAGTTGGTTAGGTCATGATTACTAGTCAATGGTTCTGGTTAGTTGATGTTAGACTAATGGTGTCTAATGGTTATGGTTACTGTAGTTGATGTTAGTTTATGGTCAAATGATGGATATTTACTGGTCATGTTTTAGCAAGGCTATGTTGGCTGGGCATTTGATGAAGTGACGGCAGAAACAGAAAAGCTGAATGGAGCGGTCCCGAATGGAGAAGATATTAAGGATACCAACAAGAAAAATGACGACAGTCATAGAGGATTGTGATAACAAGACATAACAAGTAATATCAATCAATGATAATCAATCATATAATAATTTATAGATTATTATATGCAATGATGTTCCATTTATGTACTGTACATGTATGCACCCTCTGGCAAACTAGCCTGGAAACTGAAAAGCACCGATGTTTTTAGGCAAACCATGGCACACCATTATGAAGGGTGGAATTTTCCACATCCAGGTTAATTGACCGGATTTTACCAGAGCGTGATGTAGTGTGACATGCAAATAGAACCATATATATGTATATTATATATACACATATGTACATTTCATTGGCATAAGACGGCTGATATTGTGCACACCGTGCACAGGGGCAGGGGCCTCAGGGCCTTGGTTTTTTTCAGAGGGCCAGATGCCTCTTTTGCATCAAGAGTCGTCGCAATCCAACGCCTGAAAGAATTGGAAAGGCAGATATCCACATTTATACTCTAGGTATTTCATACGCCAGGTTTTCATAGATATTTCATAGGTATTTCCAGGTCTGTCATAGGTCAGAACATGCATGTCAATGAGCCAGCACGGTAGGCATGGAGAGAGCATGGTTTGAGAAGCCTTGAAACCTCAATCCTGAGTGGCCGCAGTGCCAGATCGTCAGAGTGACTTTTCCAAGGTTCTTACGCCTACAAATTTGTGGAAGCTTGGCCGAAGATTAAGAGAAGTCTACCGTGGGTTGCTTCACTTGGTTGCAGAGAAGGAGTTGAAATGTTCATAGTGATTCTAGTGGATATGCCAGGCTTATCATGATTGTCATGCTGATCGGCATGGCGATGATGTCACTTCTAATTCATGAGTGTTATAATTGTTTGGTATAACTAGGCGGATTACAGCTACTACCCTTGCTTTTTAGGCTTTTTGGGATATGATTGATTAACCATTTCTTGCCAAGCCGTTAGACTTTCAGCGAGGGATCAACCACAAATGGATGATTTCCCAGGGTTTTCCTCACAAAAGCTTGGATTTTCCAGTCAGCCATGTTTGTTTACCAGAGGGTAATGGTTGGAATCATTTTGCCGGACTGGTTGGTGTCAGTTCCACCTGGCCAACCCTGTGTAGAGAGATCAGTCCTGACGATACCTGGGATGAGCCCATGGTCCACTGCACCACCGACAGACCTAACCCAAGACTGTTCCATGACCTCATTTTGAAGGAGAACAAAATGATCCACAAATATCCAAAAGCTGCAGTTGAGACTACAAAGTATGGGAACGCGGGTGTTCCTTACAATCCTGAAAAATATGTGGTTGGTGGTCTTAAACATTTCTTGTTTTTCCTGTGCTAACAAACGGTTGGTTTGTTGGCTTATACTCTTCATAGGCGTTGACACCACCAACCAGTATAGGAGCTTGTTCCTTACAATCCTGAAAAAACATGGATGTTTGTTCCAGAAAGGGGTCTCATGCATGTTTAAGTTTGTTTGTAGCAAACACACACACAAGATGATCCAAGTACCTTCTGAGAAGGTGTGTGGACCCAAAAACCTCTCCCCCTCCGCAGTCTCACAAGGTATGCTGGGAGCACTAGGGATACAAAAATAAATACTAGTAGTTGTCAACTAGAACTAGTAGGTTTATCAGGTTTATGATTATCAATGATCTCTGATGATCAACTAGTAGTTTTATATGAATGGTAGATACGTTTGTTCATACCCCCAAGTGGGCCCCCAAGTGACTGTTTTCTACTCTTCCATCTTCGCTGAGACAATCACTGAGTTGCTGGCTGGTGGTTTTAAAATGTTTTGAACATGTTCATTTTCCCCAGTAATTAAAAACAAATGGTTGGTTGACTAATACTATTCATCGGGGTGGTTCAACCACCAACCAGCTTATAGTGATAAATACCAACCATGATGGACCACATATAATCATTATTAACCACTATGAACCACTGGTCAACCATGGGTGGTTCAACCACCAACGGGCTTGGTTAATGGGGAAATCTACGTTGGATAGCGTTGGTTTCACCCGCAAGCGCGTCCCGGGGGTTGCTGTAGAAATCCTCCCTGAGAGGCACTGATCGACTGAGGTGAGACCTATGCTGAGTCGACTGCAAGTGGCGGATCACCGGCAGCTACACCCGAGTGAGGTGAGGACACATGACATGGGATTGAAAGCCATCATTGCTGTTTGTTTGTCGTTGGGTGGTTGGTTGGTTGGTTGGTTGGTTGGTTGGTTGGTTGGTTGGTTGGTTGGTTGCTGGTTGTTGTCGTTGGCTATCCCTACTGTTGTCCGTGAACTATTATTGACCATGAAGTGCAAGGCTTGCTTTTTGTTGCATATGTATTCTTGGTCAACCAATTGTTGTTGTGAATCTACAGTGGTGTGCTTGCACTCACCGGATCATCACGTATGTTAAGTCATGGCTGGGGAACCCACCAGCTACCAACTCATGTACCCAGGTGGCTTCCGTGGGTTACGAGCAGCTGTAAGACAGCGGCTGCCTGTGTTCATTAGATGGAGCTGTTTCCCTGCCCGACGCATGTTGACGGTTCAGCTTGGTTATCAATTAGATGGCTATGGGCCATGGGTCAATATTGATCAAGCAACTTTCATGGGAATCACCAACCATTTCATGTCATGGGGAAAACAGCCTGGTTAATGTTGGGGGAACCAGGAGTACAGGGTTTTGACCCATAGCTAGATGACCCCCAGTGATAGCGACGCCCATAGGGCGTTTGTTTCATACGTATTTTTGCTTGAAATTTCCTCAAGGGATTGAAAGAAAAGTAGATTTGTCAATCAAGCTAAATGTGTTGAAACCAAACCAAATCATATATTTCTATCCAAAGTAGTTTCTACACATTTGTCTTTATAAGTTTCGTTCCAGGAGATCAGAAACTACCTTGGGTAGCCAAAGTTTCAAGGTGGCAGCAAAAAAGTGCACTCACTGTACATGACATATTATTTTGTATCCACCGCAACTGGTAGCGACATGTAGGTTTGGCCATAAATGGTTGTGCGTACCCCCAAACAACCAAATAATGATCATTAGTAGCTAGGAAACCATCAGTTTTTGGGTTACACCATTTTGGACAAACCCGTGTGTGACAAACCCATGTGTCACAAACCCAACGGGGTGTTCAGCATGAACGGAAGAACCTCCACCAGCTGTTCATTAGTCGGAGGGTACCCTAAGGTAAACAAGCCATTGATTGAAATGTTGATATTGTATCAGAACTGTCAACAACATAGCTGCAATTTTGGGGCAACCAACAACAATAAGGACACTATCTTAGAGTTGTACGAGGTGTGTCGCATGTCCACAACACGTTTGGACCCTAGAACTTTCTAGGGCTATTTTTAGGGGAGCTTTGGAAATAGGTCGAAGAATCAACAGTTCCCCTTTCGCCGACCTGGGAACTAAAGGCCGCCATTTTCAAGAGGACACTCATCCCTACACTACAAACGGTGGGATTTTCCTAGCAACAAAGTCAGGGCAAGACAGAAATCATTGGTTGGTCAATGCCACTTGCCTTGACAACACATAGATGCCCTTCTTTATCTACCTCTTGCGGTAGCTTTCCCTGGGATCAATGCCACAGTTGTGCCAAAGCTTATCCAAAGCACTGCTGTGACAGGTGCTGGTCTTTGCAGACTATGCAAATCTCATGGCGGCCATGGTTCAATCGATCTTCGACAATGAGATGCGGTGTTCCTCGCAGGACTTAGGATTGTGGCACAGGCTGTGCTGTTCCCCACCTGCGCTTCCTTGGTGAACTGGGAAGATGTAACCGTTGCATACCATGGCTTGTTCAAGGTTGAACCGAATCACCAACAAATCTACATCTTTGGGTGTGGCAAAACCATGAGCAGTGAAGCGTCGTTGTTCACGTCCGGGACAAGCTTAAAGTTTCATGGTAGATCCAACAGTGAAGAAAGCAGCATCAGTTTATTTGGTGGGTGGTTTTAAAACACCCTTTCTTTCCTAGAATGTATGAACAAATGGTTGGTTGATTGACCAAGTGGTTGGTTGTTTGATTGTTTTTTTAATTTTCCCTAGTCATTATTAATACAGAAAGGGACGCTGTGCGCCCGTGTGTTTTTCATGGTTTTGGGGTCCTTCCCATTCAATAAGGAATAAATCTTGCAATCTCTCCCATTGGATAAGGAATAATTTTTGGAGTCTCTTACATTAAATAAGGCTTAATCTTTGGGGTCCCTCCCATTAATTAAGGAATGATTGACACCAAAAACACCAAAAACACCAAAAACACCAAAAATACCAAAGACTTAGGGAGAATTCCTCAACTAGTCATATTTGGCTGAATTCTTTGGTGTTTTTGGTGTTTTTGGTGTTTTTGGTGTCAGGTTTTGGGGCCCCTCCCATTAAGTAAGGAATGATTGACACCAAAAACACCAAAAACACCAAAAGCACCAAAAACACCAAAGATTTGGGGAGAATTCCTCAACTAGTCATATTTGGCTGAATTCTTTGGTGTTTTTGGTGTTTTTGGTGTCAGGTTTTGGGGCCCCTCCCATTAATTAAGGAAT
>VSDK01025193.1:235752-259302 GCA_009767595.1 Symbiodinium kawagutii
CCATCGAAAACCGTAGGAAAACCGTAGGAAAACATAGAAAAACCATAGGAAAACATCATAGGAAATCATAGAAAACCATTGAAAACCTATTGGTTTACAGAAAAATATCCAGGACAATGATTTATGGACCATCATTTATAGGGACGATTTTGCTGGTATTGTTTTGCTGCAAATCAGGTGGTTGAGTTGAAAGTAATATAATCAGCAGCAAGGTGGTTGATTTCAAAACAATATAATCAGCAGCAACAATATAAGGATAAAGTAGCCACTTTGATGACGGCAGTGCCCCGTACTCATCGTCAACGAGCTGACCCAACCTGGTGCTGTTTGAACTCACAGATGGCGCTCTCAACTTCCGTGACTATTCGGCTGTCGTGCAGCAATGGACAGACCTGGATGCTGCGGGAAACCTCTGGGACCAGGGCAGGACCAGGTGCAGGTGGCTGAACAAAGCTGCTTGCTTGGTCCACATGGCTCCTGCTGGTGAGTGCCTGACCTTTGCCTTGCACTGTGAAAAGGGACCCACATTTCTGCACCGGCTGAGTTCAAGGGCCCGCGCGAGAAAGAACTACTGGGCCAAGGCAGGATTTGCATTAAAATCAAAAAGTCATAGAGGAAAAAGCCATGATAACATTAACAACAAAAGCCACAATAAGAACAACGCCAACCGCCGTCGTCAGTGAGTCGGCAGGTTGGTGGGTTTTTTGCTTCCTTTGTGTGATGTTTTTCAAAGTTCGCAGATGGGTCGAAGCAAGTATGGGTGAGGGTTTTTGAAGTATGGTATCTACCATAAGTTGACAAATCCAGATTTTATGTTCAGATTTTATGTTTTTTGTGTGCACAACGTATGGCCAAAGATGGTTCGTTCCGGGCAAACACCCGTTGCCTTTTTTGACAGAGGCCAATCTTTTACGCTTGTGAGTTTTGCTGGGGAACATGTCTACCACAAGCTGTTTTGGAATGTGAGAACTCCATCGATTCGAAGAAGCTTTTGTCACTGGCCATGATATGCGATGGGGATGTGGAGGACAGCAGATCGATAGCAAATGACATACGAACTAATTACTGTGGCTAGGCATCACCTCGATGAACCATGAATGGAGATTGTAATCATCGTCGTCGTCATCATCATCATCACCACAATGAAGATCATGGTTCACATGAACTAGTCTTAGGTCCCATTTACTTCGAATGGGCTCTTGCACAACCTGGTCCAGGCAACCCAGCAGCGGTTGCTAGAAACGATCTTTTCAGCTACCTAGTGGGTCAGTTGTTCCCAACAAACGAACATGAACGAACCAACCAACCAACCAGCCAACCAACCAACCAACCAACCAACCAACCAACTGTTGATAGTGATGGTAAATGGCTATATTATGGTTGGGTATGATTCGTACTGATGGCCGGTTAAGAATCACAAACATCGACGGAACCAACCCAAGGCAAGGCAACCATGCTGGCTTCTCCACCCGCTCGCCACCGTGAGGCTTTGGTGCACTTGTTCCTCTATGCCATTCATCAGGCACGATGCTCTTGTTTATCATTGAGGTTCAATGGGGTTTGCAGTGTTGTTGCTGTGAACCGATGCATGAAGAGGAACTTTGCTCAAGTCCTAAAAAGGCTAAACCACCATTGAAGCAGCAGAAACTCTTGGAAGTGCTTGATGCGAAAGTCTCCATTCCCCATGATTGTTGCGTAAACAGCCGCGTTTCCAGTTTCCAACGTAGATTTTCCCAGATTTTTCCGGAATTTTCCCACCAAACAAGCCAGTGATAGTTAATATGACTGATAATCAATCGTCCATAGTTGCTTAAACTACGCCTAAACTCGTGACTCATAGCCATATGTATTTTTATGTATTTTTCATATATCCCCTGTTGCTTGTTTATCATCACCTATTATGTACCAACGATTCCCCAGCCAATAGATTGTTACTTGTTAGCCATTATCATCAATTATTCAAGAAATTAATCACTAGTTGTTGCACCCCCGAATTCATCATCGATCATTCATAGTGATAAACCATCCAATTTTTTGGGTTCCCCCATTTTATGAAACCACCAATGTATCATTTGTTGTTTTATTGCTTACTTGGACGTGCACCCCCACTTAGTTAGTGGCTCAATTCCCATGGTTTTTAGGGGTTAGTTCAGCTACCGTGTAAGGCGTAACTGACGGTGGTTTTAAGGGGTTAGTTCAGCCACCGTGTAAGGCGAAACTGACCATGGTTTTAAGGGGTTAGTTCAGCTACCTTATGAGGCGTAAATAACCATGGTTTTAAGGGGTTAGTTCAGCTACCTTGCAAGGCGTAACTGACCATGGTTTTAAAGGGTTATAAGCTACTTACAAGGCTCATAACCATGGTTGTAAGGGGTTAGTTCAGCTACCTTATGAGGCGCAACTAACCATGGTTTTTAGGGGTTAGTTCAGCTACCTTGTAAGGCGTAGCTGACCATGGTTATAACCCTACCTGCACATCCAAGAAAGCTACCCATGTTGATCCCAACAAAACCAATCCTCGTAACGTCGCTTGGTAGCGCCAGGAAGCCATTGCGTTCCGCAAAGGTGCGTCACACGAGGCAGGACCGATGGCTGGCAGCGCAGGTTGTTGTTGGTTGTGGTTCTGTTGTGATTCTTAAGTTGCTTGTGATCATAACATCAGGGATCTTAGTGCAGCTGACTACATGTTCTTGTAGCTGCAAGGGAATGGACCCTGCAACCGATTCTTGAGTTGTTTTTGTGATTATCATTCACAGGTGATTACTCAATGTTGATGTTGCTGGTGATTATCATTCACAGGTGATCGTTATTCACAGGTCGTAACACAAACGACGGTGATGATTCTCTAGTTAGCAGCCATTAATGGGATGTTCATGGGATGTTCGCAGTTTGCAGGTTTTGCTTTTGGTTCCAACAATTCAGCATTTTTCATTACGTTGATTTCCTTTGTTTAGAGCAGTTGATCCATGACTTATGTCTTTTTTGGGTGGTTATTTTGGCTAACAAACAATCAGTGGTCACTGTTTATGGGTTTGCCAATCTCATTTATATACCTTATGGATCCAACTATCCTTAAACAGTGGCAAAAGCCAGTGGCCAACATTATAGTGCGCCTAGAAAATCACAATTTTCCTGCTTTTATTCACCTACTAATTTTCAGTTAACATCCCTTATCCACACCGTATTCACTTTTCATCAATCAACCCGCAGCGAATTTATTTGCAAATCTATTGAGCATAACTTGGCTTGATGGTTGACCATCTATGTTTGACCCACCTTTGAACCGATCATCACGCCACCAGTATCAACCAGTGTCAACCAGTATAGTATCTATAATCAACCATTAACCTAGGTATGGCCACTAGGATCAAACAGTATAAGTCCTGATGTATTGACATTCCTGACCCATCATTCAACCTACATATTACAAGCCAAAATTTATCAACAACCAAGTCAATTAACCAACCATTCTCAATCACCAGTAGAAATGGCTAACGATACACCATTAGGTTCACCATTGGCACATGTTTCACCATGATGAGTGTACTGGTACTAACCAACATTATGAACCACCAGTCTTTGTATTCACTATTGTTAAGCAGCCATTATTACCATGATTAACCAACTGTTATGAACCATTATGATGCAGCTAGTGAACCAGCAGGAGTAGCTTGGTAAGGCCTGGGTATTCACCAACTGGTGGTGGAACCAACCGTTTATTATTACCATCATGATGAACAAGAACCAGCAGTAGCTTTCTTTACCACCAATGATTTATAGTGCATTTATTATCATTATCATGGGTTAAATGATTGGTAATAATTACAATGATTAACAACAATTAATTATAATGATTGGTAATAATTACAATGATTGGAACATGATGTGGTTATTTATTGTTATTACCATCATGTGGTTATCATTAACCAACTGGTGGTGATTACCATCATGATGAGCCGTTCATTGATTATTCACCAACTGAGTGATACACTTATTGATATTAATGTAATATGTATATAATTTATATATATATATACATTTAATTGGTTGGTTGGTAAATGATATTACTCACTTGTTCATTTATATTTCACCAACTACAACTCACCACCCCGGGGCTCACCTGGTTGCCAGGTCCCAGTGCGCTTGATCAGCGCCATGATCAACGCTTGCATCGCGGCCTTGGCGGGCATCATGACGCTTGGCTCCCCGCGAAGCTCGCGGTCGCGCTGCCGGTGACGGGTCCCTGTGGGTGGTGCATGGCCGGTGGATTCATGACGTGGCTATGGGTCAATATTAACCAACAAGATTAAGCAACAATAATAGGGGAAACAATGGTTAATGATGGGAACCAGGGGTACAGGGTTTTGACCCATAGCCATGTGGTGCTGATCAAATCTGCTTGGTGGTTGAAAATGGACATGTTGGATTTTCTCGACAGTGGGTCAGTTCACCCTATCAATAACCAGGCGGTTTTCCCTATCAAATTGTTGGTTGTTCTCCCCGGTGAAATTGGTTGGTGAACTGCCTGAACCATAGCCATACAGTTGGTATATTATCCCCTATTCGTAACATTCACTAGCTATGAAATTGGTTGGTTAACTGCTTGACCCAGCTCGCGTATTACCAAATGGATCCAACTGGTTGCTTGATCAAGCTAAGCACCATCCCCAATTGGGTTGTTAACCATCCTAGTGACCTATTGGTTGTTAGTAACCATCCCCTGTTAATGGATCCAACTGGTTGCTTGACTAGTACTTTTCATAGGTCACTAGGCCCAAGCCTTGGGGCCTGCGGGACACAGCTGCTCAATGCACGGCATCAGTTTGATGTGTAAAGCATGGAAGTGAAGCGGTGCTTCAAGGATGGAATTTCTATACCATTCTATGGTAACGAATGGTGAGCAGTGATACAATACTCCATTGCAAAAGCACATGTTTGGATCTACAGTGTTTGAAACCATGCAAACACATATTGGATCATTATTTGATAGATGCTATTAGATGATACCTATCATTGGCCCAATAATTTTAGATGATCATATCATTTTGAATCATTATTTTGACAGATGGTATTAGATGATACCACATCACGGATATCAGATGATCAACAAATTGAAAGATGATATTAGATATTTGATTCTGGATGCAAATATCTAATTATATAATATTAATATATATATATATATACAAACTCTTAACCCTTATAGCCTATTTGCTATTAGATTCTGGATGCAAACTTAACGCATCCATAGCCCACCAGACTCGACTGGTCGCCAGCACGCCCATTTGGATCTTCAGGAACCTCACGGGCAGCAGCACAGCGTTGCACTTGCCCTTCGACTCTGTCGAGGCGCCAACTGGTTGATCTCCCCCCAACCGTAAAAACTGGATGGCTTATACCCACGAATTCTTAGGTTTTTAGTGTTTTTGGGATATGATGGATTTACCATATAATCACTAAAAATATATTTTTAGCAAGGGATCTATAAGCCACCAAGAAAAGGTTGTGTTTTTGAAGAAACATTCTCCGCTTTTGATTGCTGGTTTGTGTTGATTATTGGCGGAAAGCTTGCCTCAAAAAGTTTTGCCTGCATGCTTCTTCAATTTGCTGCGTGATTGTCAAAAGAAACATCACTGGACTCATTTTTTTCGAGAATGGTCTGGCATCAAAAATCAACAATCCCCATTTAAACAATCCTGACCTGGCTTCCTTTACCATGGCAGGGTGTAGCCCTTGAAGTTGTAATCGATTAGCTCAAGATCGCCGAGCAGAATGGATTAACTGAGCTATGCGACTCGAAGCTGTGCCACGGTAAGGATGGTAAGGCAACACCGCTCCGTCCTCTCGTTGTCCATGAATGTGTTGTTGGCCTAGCTCACTATAGTGGTGCCCTCACAGGATATTCATTTTTCATGAGGCACACCTTCTTGGTGCCGGCCACTAATTGGTTGATCGACCCATATTGTTCAGAGGCCACCAAGGAGTTCATAGTCCTGTTGATTGATGTTTGGTGGTTTTGACCATCGTTTATTTTCCCAAATGTGATTATTAACAAATGGTTGGTTGACAAACGTGCATATTTTTCATGACGGGGTTCAAACCACCAACCAGTTGATGGTTGATAATGCAATTACCAACCGTGGCTGTTCATGGAACCACCATGGATGCCTAACTGGATTTGCCATCACCGTTTATTGCGATCCCATGGCGGCCCCCAGGCCGGCGGCAAAGTGTCCTGTGACTACGACATTTGCGAGGTGGGTCCCCTGTGGCGGTCCTGGCAGCATCCGGCAGTCCCTGCCGGGGGGTTCTTTATAGGGGTAAGTCTGAGCTATTGGAGGAGAACAGGTGAGATAGATAGATTTTTTGGGGGATTGGATGGTCAATTGATGGTTGATTGGTGGGGAAGAAAAAGGTTACTGATAGATGTTTAGAGGTGAATTGGTGGTGGTTCATTCGTCGTGATGGTTTGTTGATGGTTTATCAATGATTTCATTGCTACTAAGCAACAGGAGATGTTGAGCGAGCAATTATTGAGACGTGGTACCTAGCAACAAGAGAGAACACAATATTGACTGGATGGCTTATACCCACTAACTTAGGTTTTTAGTGTTTTTGGGATATGATTGATTTACCATATAACCACTAAAAATTTATTTTTAGCAAGGGATCTATAAGCCACCAAGGTGATACTGTAGTTGTTGTGCGACCGATATGACATTACCATCCTGGAGTAAATCCAAAAGCAAACTGGACCATCCCGAAAGATAAATCTAAATATTGAAGATGAGGGATACTCTATGTACTCCATGATGTTTATATTATGATTATGTATGTAGGCTTACAGGGGCATATCAAGCTTACCCCTAGCTTTGGGTGTTCTGGAGAAGTTCAGACGTCGATCCACGAATGGTTGTGGGTCGCCGCTGATGTTCACATCCCCTGACCAATCACTGGTCTAACTCTTGGGATGTTCAACACTTTTTTGGATGGTTACACTCCGGTAAACTAACATAGCAATGGAAAATCACCATATTTGCAGCAGAACCCTGGGAAACAATTAATAATTGATGGATTTTCCATTGCTATGTTAGTTTACCAGAATGTAATTAATATTGACCCAGAAGCAAATCATGTTTGCAGTTTGCTCTTCCGGCAGGTTCTTGCTCAGCTTATGGCATTGATTATCCATTTGAGGCTTGTTCAGTGCTGTGAATTGTCAACACGACTTCGCGGGCTGGGAACTCGTGGTCTCAGGTTTTTGGGCTTTTGACCCTCAGTTCGTGCCGTGATGTTTGTAACTGAATCCACGATCGAGACTTCCCTAGGTCACCTATAGACAATGGTGAACGCACACAACTCCCAGAGAACATGATATGATACAACATAGTGTGTGTGTGTGTGTGTGCGTGAGCAGCACTGGCCCAGTACTAGGACCTAGCTATCATCAAGCATCGTCAACCATTAACCATCATACACTGCACTCACACTTGACGTTTGTCAATTCGCTCAACCCTAAACGCTGGTGGAGGGGACTAAGTGAGACTAGCAAGAAACTTCGGCGGACGCCACCGTGGACACGCCACGAATTATCATATCCAAAGAGACTGATCATCATCAACATTCATCCACCAAAATCATTGACCACGGAGATTGACCATCAACCATCAACCATCAACCTCAATCAACCAGAAGCACAAACCATTCTTGAGCTCTCAGTCCTCAGCCATCCTCAGCCTCAACCATAGAGGGCCACCATGACCGCCCCAGCGATCCTCCCAGCCTCCAGGCCGTGTCGCAAGCCATGACCGAAGGAGCTCAACTGGTGCCTCGAGCGCGGGTGGCGCAGCTGCAGGCGCGGGTTTTCTGACCTCGTGTGGTACAACGCGTGGCGTTGTGGGTCCCAGTTTGGTGAACTCAGCTGGGTAGCTAGCTGGTTAATGTCACTGGTTAATGGTTTTGAATAGGGTTTTTAATAGGGTATCACTGGTTAATGCTAGTACTTGGCTGGTTAGTTGATGGGTAACTAGCTGGCTAATGGTTATTCATAGGGTATAATGAGCAACAATACTAGGGGATATACCAACTATTTGTGGCTGTGGGTCAAGCAGTTCACCAACCAATAATAGCTGGTGAATGGTTAATAATAGGGGATGATAACTAACAATTATAGGGGGATATATACCAATTATATGGTTATGGGTCAATATTTGTGAGCCAATGAATGGGGGATAGGTTCACCAATGGTTGTTCAATGGTTGTTCAAGGAGAGGCAGGGGGCCGAGACCTCCCTAAACCGACAGGCGCGATAGGCACCTTTCGATTTCTATTCCTTTTTGAGTGCCACTACTCAATAGAGTCTCAGGGCCAACACATAAGGAAGAGCATCCCGCAGGTATGCCCATAAACAAAACAAAACCAAGGAAAAGAAAAAAAAAAAACTCAAGAGAGTCGACAGCATCGGTCACCGCAGTTCGTGATCTGGATAATCAAATTCGAAGTGTCGATTTCAAAAAGTAAATGGCAAAAGACACTTAATTAATCTACAAATGAAGGCAACTAGGCGCTGAGCGTCCTTTTCACATTGAGCAACCATCTGCAACAAGTCCGACCAATCTTTCCAAGAAAGCGCCAAACTGAATGACGCGGTCTTCGACAATCTCCCATTCATTCGACGGCTCCAGAATAGACATTTGACCAGGGGCATGCGTCACGATGTGTGCCAGGCCACCATCAGATTGTCCACGGCAGGGGCAAGAAGCCAGTACTTGCGGGTTGCCCAAATCAGGTTTCCATAGTGACAAGGGTAAAGTCTTTGAAACCCTTGCGATCATCCAAGCCCGAAGAAATTTCCACCAAAATCTGGGCCGGGTGCGCCCACGCAGTTGTGCCAAAACTGGAGACGGTCGAAAATGCCACCTAATTGCTTGCTGTGTGAACCAATCCCTGTCCAGCAGCTGCGCCGCCGGCAGCAGCACTTGCAATTTCCAGTTTCGTATTGCTTGTGGCCCCATTCGAGAAGACAAAAGAACCACTGAAGGCGCATGATCCTCAAAAGATGTACCGACACCAAGAACACTTTCCACAACCGCAGCTTCGTTAAACCAATGATGACCAACAGATCTTGATGCAGTGCGAAAAATAGAGGCAGCAATGAAGTGAGCTGGTATCGCCAAGGCCCTTGCTTTGGTTGTACAAATTTGAACCAACAAACAATGATTAATGTTGGGGGAACCAGGGGTACACGGTTTTGACTCACGGCCATGTAGCTAGGGTAGCTATCAGAAATGCCTCATCATAGGGAATAATCAGCAACAATACTAAGGATATACCAACTGTACAAAAGGGGGGTGTTCTCCAAATATGGCTGATTATGTGGGTTAAATATGTTAAATGGTTGATGATAGGGGATGATGAGCAACAATAGTACGGGACATACCAACCATATGGGGGGTTCTCAAGCCATAGGGAACCTCCAAAGTTATGGTTGCTTTATTGCAACTGATTGATATTGCATGACCACTGGGGTGAGACACACCCATGTAGCTAGAGTACCAGTTGATGGTTCACTACGGAACTGTGAACTTAGAGTAGCATAGAGTAGCTATCAGCTAAACTATGGTAGATGAAATTAGGCAAAGTATCAGTGAAGGTTAGTTCACAGGTAGGGAACCAGGCTAGTGGTGGATATAAGAATCGCTTGAATGGCGAATGACACAAAAATCGTTTCTTAAATTGCACATCATATCACCGGCATATATTTGGAGGGCAATCCAACTTCATCCAACTAGTATCATAGTTACTGGCGACCTAGGACTAATACCTACCCTGGGTTTATTCATTGCGGTGCCCTTTTGGTAGCAGTTGCAATCACTCTTTGGGATACCTCATATTAGTCAACCAGGCTTTCCCTTTAAGTTCCCAATAGATTCCCAAGAGATCATTTGAGATTTGATGATTTTATCTCTATAGATTCCCTTTTTTGAATCTATAGATTTCCTGTAAATTCCCACAGGTTCAGCCGAGCGGTCAACATGATACCCTGTGCACGAACACCTGGCCTCCGCATATGTCTTAGGGTTGGACATGGTTGTGCACCCGACGGCGGCAGAGAGGATCATGGTCCCGGCAGAAACATTTGTCAGCAGAGCCAACCATTGTGGATCTTGTGAGCTTTGCCGCCTATGGTTTTTGGTCGGCTGCACGACCAGTGCGAGACTAATTTACATGGCATTGTGTGAAAATAACGACTTTGTCCCCTAATGTGTTCTTTGTTCGGTTCTTTGTTGCAAGAAATCCAGTGAATCCCTCGCTATTCATGAAGGTCCTGCAGATGCGTTTGACAGTGCATGTGGCGCATGTGACCGGATGGGTTCATAGCTGACTGCTCTAAACACAAAGAACATACAATAAACGGACCACATGTGCATGCAGATCACGTCACTTGCTGCGCGAATTCTGTTTTTGTGTGTCTATCCTTGCTTGTGACAATCCATATATACTGTATAAGGTAAGATTATTTTCAGGTTATAGATAGCTTTCCTTGGAGAAATCAATCGCCAGGTTAAGAAATTGATTTTCACGACATAAGATAATCCTGAATGACCAACATATATCCATGGTGTTTGAAAACAAAGCCGCTGCCTTGCATCACCAATCATGGATTGGCCATGATGAACTAAGCAAACATAATATGAAGAAAGAGTACAAAACCTATTGAGTATGAATGATAGTATGTCCAACTGACTGTGCTTTACCCCGTAGGTCGATGTCTCTTCAACTGGCAAATTAATGCTTTATCCAATCTACTAATACTCCACAGGATATGACCAACCTTAGATAGCTATATAGAACAACCAACCATTCTAGATGTGACCATAGGGCTGAAACGATCTTCACCACAGTAAGAACCAAGCCATAGGAATAGTCACATGACATTTCATGTCCTATCACTGTATAGGCTGTGTAGGAATATTGTTGCCATGGCTCGGACACATCACCTAATGTGGTATGTTTTTACAACTTATTGTAACGGAAATTGATAACCAATAGTCATAACCTGTGATAACAGCCTTTATATAATAACAACCTACAGTAGCAACCTTTGACGATATAACCCCTAATCATATGCTATCATCATACCCTGTATTACACAATCACAGTAATGATACTCACCTACTCCATATATGATAACAATAATCAGAACCTACCATCTTAACCTCTAATCATAGCCTGCAGCAGTAGTAACCACTTATAATTGGGGGAATCAGTAGTAGTTTATAGTACTAATAAACACTTCTAGGAGCAATGACCTATAGTTTATAGTAGTAATAACCTATGGTAATCACCTTTGACCTACATATCATCCCACTTGTAACCTACAGCTACGTCACCAAGCCGAACGTCACCTCCCCAGCTCCGTTGAAAGGTGGAGCGCTCCACAGATGCGTTGCGGCCCTTTGTGCAAGAAATGTTGCAGGCCACGGGACAGGTGGAGCATTGGATCTGGTTGGAATGGTGACCAGCGGTTGGATGGCTAGGAATGGTTGCAAATGGTGGTTTCTCAAAATGGCTATGTGTCAATATTTAACAACCAATGATGGGTGATAATAACCAACAAACTATAGGGAAAACAATGGTTTATGATGGGGAACCAGGGGTACAGGGTTTTGACCCACAGCCAAATAGGGGGCCCAAAAAAAGGTTGGTGTATTACTATAAATGACTCGTAGTGGATGATTTGGAGGGGTCCCCTATTTTGAGAAACCACCAAATGAATTGGTTATTATGATAGGTTATGACTATTGAAATAGGTTATAACATAGGAACATATAGAATGATAACCATTCGAATGGTGACCTGGTTGGCTCCCAGCAGTTAAAAATTGGTTATAACCCCTATAGTTAGTAGTGAACCCTAGTTATGTTGGTTATAAACCAATTCAGTAGTGGTTGGTGGCCCACCTTGATTATAAACCCCTGTGCATAGTACTTGACCTTAGTTGAATGAAGTGGTTGGGGCACCTTGTAGGAATGGCTAGAAATGGTTACGAAATGGCCAACGGTTTCTAGTTGGATGGTGGATCATGAGCATCAGGTGATGCTTAAGAATGAACGGACACTAGCTATGCTACCAGCAGCAGCTCCCTCCCCAGCATCTGCCAGCGATATCGCTGGTGGATGCCTGGCGAGTTGTTGCGAGGGAGCAAGGCCTAGAGCCACCCAGTGCTAGCCACGGGGGAGACGGAGCTACCAGGGGCCACGGTGCCCTGTCCAAGTTTGGGTCGGGCGCAAAGCGGCAGGCTGAAAAGGAGGCCGTTCCCTTGAAAGGGCCTGCTTTGTAGAAATCATGTCTGCTGTTCTCAGCATTTGTTCTGCTCTGCTGTGAAATGGGCTGGAGGCTGCTGATCCTCCGGCTAAAAAAGCAGCAGTGGCCGAGGCGATTTCCTTACATGCCTGTGCTTTCTCTTCTGCGATTCCGTTTTCATTTTCATGAGAGTAAGCAGACTCAGAACTAGGAGACACCGCCCAAGGCTTGCGATACCAGCTCTAGTCCGGGTGGATCAACCGTGAAGGGATCCTGACTTGGTGGATCCATTCGATCCTTCGTCTGCATACCGGGCAGCGAGATGATTCCTTCTTTGCGTTCGCCTTCTTTTCCATCTTCTCACAGCACGCTGAACACAGGCTATTAGGTCTCCGCAAGGCTGCAAAGCCACGTGTTCCAACGTATCTTTCTCTCGGCTTTGGAGGTCACGTGTTCCCCCAAGGACCTCCACGGGGAGGACCTCTGGATGAGCTCCTCAGCTGAAAATGACTTCTAGGTGGCGAGCAAACTTTGCCATGATATTCTTCACACCTCTCCAATATAATGACAATAATAAACAGTTTGTGGAGGTTTGTGGAGGTTTGTGGAGGTTTGTGGATAACCATTGTAAGGGGATCCTAACCGACAGTAATGGTTCACAGGTTAACCCCGGATTAAGAAATTCCATAGGCTTATAGTGGTTGAATTTAGAATGGTTTATAATCAGTGTCATAATCAATGGAGAATAGCCAACAATGGTTGTCTGGTTGGTGGTTTCAACCTCTATGAAAAATATCAGTCAAGCAACCAATTGTTGAAAACTACTACGGAAAATGAATAAATGTTTGAAACCACCAGCAATGGTGGCTAACCATAGCTTGATTTCATGTTAATTGGAACCAATGGCTTCGGGGAAACTCCCCTAGTAATCGACCAGGGGTTTATCAGTCCGGGGCTACTGTACTGAGATAACATCCGATGTTAACCCCACAATGTTCAGCAAGTATGGAAAATGAATGGTTGATAGAGGATGTCAATGCATCGCTAAATGTCACAATGAATTGATTGATATGGATGTGGGTCAAAACCCTGTACCCCGGTTTCCCCCATTACTGGCCATCGTTTTCCCTACTAGTGTTGGTGATTATCCTCATTAGCTGGTTGAATAATATTGACCCATAGCCATAAATCCGTAGATTCTTGGTTTGATTGCAGATAGGTTGCTAGCATCCTTCGAACTGGTTGAATAGACATCGGCCATGTTAGGTGCCAAGCAACCATCGCAAAAATATACCAACCCACTTGCAAAATAGAGAATCCCAATACAATCCAATACATACAGATTGTTATACATAGAGATTCTTGTTGCCTTGGTGTGGTAGCCACCTCTTGCATCCATCAACTTTCGAAAGATCCAAACTCTACATCAACACATTGTACGTGAGCACCGAACCAACCAGGAGCAAGTACAAGCTGGATGATTGCACTCTTGCATTCTAAATTCAACCCCGACAACCTTTATTATCCACTGTAAACGTACGGAATTTCTTAATCTATGGATTAAGCACTATCCATAAACCATTCACCACAACCATGAAATATTATATAGAATCACTGGTTAAGATTCCTTATAAACCATAATTCACCATTAAATTATAGACCCTTATTCACCACTATACACCATTACAAGCCAATGGTTTACGAATCCGGGGTTATGAAATATCAGCCATTCTCATCCATAGATTCACCATCACCACGACATTCAGCTTTGCAGGAGGGAGACTTCGATTTTGGGGCTGAGAAGAGACTGTACTCCACGGAGCGGGTCAGCACAATTGCGTACGTTTCTGGGTTCAGTTCGATGTCCCGGGCCGCGTGCGTTTCCGATTCGTTGGTAAACATGAAATAGGGTAAGTACTATAGTTATAGTTGGTGAATAAGGTGGTTGTAAGAGATAAGAATCAATAAAAATCAACTATGTAGGCCATGATTTGGTTTGCAACTCGGGCTACTACCAGTTGTGGTCGATTGAACTCTAGTTCCATGGCGAATCATTGCCCAACTTGTAACTAGAGGATCTCACCTTATTGCGCCCAGTGAATTGTGATGAGAAGGCAAGCTGGGTCTGTACCAATGATTATTGAGTGATAGGGAACCAACAAGACCCTCCCAGCACTTGACACACTGCTGAAGCCTGGTTGATGATGGGAGAGCCGTTCAGCCTGCTGGCTTGTTGTGCTCCCCAGAATGAACACCGATCCACACTAGCTCTGGCCCTCAGCTGGCTGCGTGGTGATGCTGGCAGTGTCTCAGATACCTTGTGGTCACCGACCATGGACAACAACTATGTTGATAATTTATGGGATGTTCACCAGCTGTGTTTGATATTATTCCAACAGACATGCAACAATGGCGTTTTGCACATAGATAATTAAGTATGCGTGATTACCAGTGATCGCAAAAATGGATGGAAGAGCATCCCAGCAAAGATTTGTTCGATCAAGTGCTTTGACCCACTGCCAAGGATTTCTACCACTATTGTGACGATTCTTCAGCCAGTACCAATAAATGATAGCTGGCAAGATGTCGAGGAGAAACAGAAGTGGGATAGTCTTCCACATTTTGTTCCGGTCTCTGAGACTCTAAGATGGAAGATTTGGAACGCAACAAGGGAGGGGCCTTCGAGGTATTACTACTACTACTCCACCTGGCAGGTGGCTTCTTGTTGGAAAGCCTTCTGAAGGAGGACGATGGAGACCACATGATACCAACAAGTGGATTGGATCGAGAAACAGCATCTGGAGGATGCATGCCTGGTTCAGCTGCTCCAGGAAGAACACCATCAGATGCAGCGGAACCCAGCTGCGTGACGGGGCCCGGCTAGAGGATGCCAACTGGAGTGTTGGCGATCATGTGTACTTTGTGGGATCATGCGTGGTGGGGCCAATGGCGGTCTCCGAATCAGTGCATGTCTTCAGGCAATACTTGAGAAGGCTGGGCACGTATTTTTGCCAGAACTTCGTCAAGCAATCCAGCAGGATCATAGAGAGAGATAGCCATCATTGGGATGATGATGAATGGATGCAAGTGTGTCACCAAGTGTGCAAGAATCATGCTTCCATCAACCAATCGGGTTTCTTTCCCTCGGTGCTTGCACTCGAGATCCTCATCAATGGCAACACTCTGTTGTCCGAAGACCCGGATCTACGGTCCGAGTTTAAGGGCATTGAGAATCGCCTGAAATGTCAGGTTGGATTCGCGCACGTGACGGAGGCATGGAGACCGCAAGAAGCTGACATACTCGCAGGATCAGTGAGACAAGAGGTCACTGTGGGCATCAACAAATCATATTCATTTTAGTGAACAAACCACCAGTTTAGTAGTCATTGACATCTTGAGTTGAACACCAGAGTGGGATGTTCAGGACTTCAATATTTGTCAGGCTGTTGGCAACCAGTCAAAATAGCTTACAGCATGTACTGTCGCGACTGTAGTCTTACTTACAGACAGCTGTGCTTGACCATCTTCCAGACACCCCCGGGAGACATAGAAGCACGTACCTTTAACATGAATGTGGGAATAGAGTGCCTTGGGGCATGTTGGGGCCATTACTTAGAAATGCTTCTCAGTGTCACTTGCTCGATGCTCCGGTCCTGCATATCAACAATGGCAAGATACCGTGGATCACCAGGACATCGATACCCCCGATTCCGATAGTCTACTGCTGAGGATCTGCAAGTTCTGACCTCCAGTCACAGACGCATTGAATCTGCCCTCAGATTCCAGCAGCCATTGTTTTTAACATGTTTCTTTCCACCGGAACATTTTTTTTGTTTTTCAAAAAGGTCGCAATGTAGCAAAAGGATCAGCATTCATGACGGAATCCCAGTGTACGTGGCTGATCCCCCAAATTCAGTGTGCACCTGGCTCTGGAAGTTTCTTTCTGAAGCTTTGAGATTCATGAAGACTAAAATCGGCCACCATACTATTACCACAACCAGCACAAACAGCTTTCACCATCATCCTTGTCATGAAGACTATCATCATCATGCATCAGGATGTTTAGTAAAGCATTAATTTGCCGAAAACCCGGCTGTTGTGGAAAGCACTTAGTGAACCGTCGCTGATTTCTTCAGACAAAAACCGGTCATTCCAGCATAGAACAGGGCTATCAATATGCACAGAAATCACAATCAGTGCGATTTTTGCCCGTGGTCCCAAACATAAAAGTTAAGACTATGGCAACGCCACAACTTCAACTTCACCCATTTTCACCCCTTCGCCGTCCCATGGGGCTCGCCATGATGGGGGCTCGCCATGTGGCAACCCACGTGGCACTGCAGGTTTGGACGCGCAACAACCACAGCATGGAGGAGTCGCGTTTCCAGGGGACCATCCCATTGATGTGTCAAGGAATGTCTTTGTTACAACCAGAAGGTAAGATGTAGTGATTTTTGATGGCAAAATGGTATATAATGATGCATAGTACAGTAGTATATATTACATTGTAACCATATATTACATTTCAATTTGATATATCGTATCTTAGAACCATATAGTATATGTTACAATCATGATGCATAAAGTATCATAGATAGTCATAGTGTCATATAGTGTCTCCCATATGTATACTATATATCGTATATCCAAATATGTCTAATACGTATACACTTGGTTTGCATTCATTGACAGCAGGTTGTGTTTGCTTATATTTAATTGGTTTCAAATAATATCAAATAATCACTTGCATACCTTCAGTGGCTTATGAAATTGGGAATAGGTCATGCAACAAGTTTCCAGCTCGGTCCGAATGAACCTGGATGGTTCATCACTCGAACAAGGAGGTGGTTCCCTGCTATCACAGGTGGACAGACCTTTTTATTATCCATGAACTGAACATCTATTGTCAATCACCATTTTCTGACCAGTTCTGCCAGTCACAAATCTTAGGTCCATAGGTTTACCAACAAATTCCATCAATCTCTGCCAAAAAAAACTGCTTCTGAACTCCTCCTTGCGCAACCACGGTTGATCCGACACGCAACCCCCAGCGTCGCTAAGTGGTGATCACTGGGTGGTGCCTGCCTGAAACTTCCAGGAGCGCCGCTGCATCCTGGTGACCACCACGCGCTTCCGACTCTTCTTCCTGGGCTTCGGCGAAGCCCACGGGGCCATGCCGTTGCGCTCAGAGCCTTCGACGTCACGAGCGAGCGGGGGGCGTGCCATGGGGCGGCGTGGCGAGGTCAGGATGGCGGATGTGGAGACTTGATAGTGGTGGTTGAGGATGGTTAATGGTTGATGATGGTTGATGATGGTTTAAGGATGGTTGATGATGGTTGATGATGGTTAAGGAGTTAAGGATGGTTGAGGAGTTAAGGATGGTTAATGCATTTCTATGGGGCAAGCAGTTAAGCAACGTTCATGACGGATAAGTTCACTAATAATAGTAGTGGGAAAACAATGGTAAATGATGATTGTTGGTTGATTGACTAGTAGAACCATCAACCATGAAAGCTTTACAAGTGGAGATAGTGGAGCAAGAACTCACAATGCCCGATGATTTGTGGTTGCTGCTCGGGCCCATTCAGCACTGCTACCCGCTCGTGATTCGTGCGCCACATGTTACTACCCACCAACCACAGCAACCAGTGACCGAGATGGAAGCTAAATGACGTGCAAATATATTCATGGTGGTTTCTCAAAATAGGGGGACCAAAAAAATGGTTTGTTTATGGCTAAAAATGACTGCTATCGGATGATTTGGGGTACCCCTATTTTGAAAAACAGCCTCATTCCTCTCATCGTTGCTGAACTTCGAGCTGTTGCTGGTTGCATCCCACTGTTGCTATTAATCTATCATTTGGCTGGCCGTTTCAATCATTTTTTATTTTTCCTTGAATTACCAAACCGATCCAAATGGTTAGTTGGTTGACAAGCATATATCATAGGGGTTGAAACCACCAACCAGTCACCAGTTCCCCGGCAAAATTATTCTTGTTGCGTGGAATTTCCATCATAGAAATGGATGGTTTACCCATTGGAATCAGCGACTTCGGAAACCCTCCAGGATTGTTCAGGGTCGACCTTGCCTTGTTTTTAGAGACCAAGTTTAAACAACCATGGGTACTTATCACCACTATTGTTGTTGATAAGTATTTAATTGTTGCTATGGTAATGATTGTTATGAATAGCTATGATGCTGATGACTACTATGATGGTGAATAATGGCAACGATCATTATCACCATTTTTCATTACACAATCTTATTATCATAAACCATGAATAACGGTTCATCATTGTTAGAATTCCAGTAATAGATGTCATAAGTCCATTCTATAAATCCATAAACATCAACAATTCCCCATTGAACCATCACTGAACTATCACTAAACCATCATGAAACATCATGACACCATCATTAAACCATCACTATCCCTTAAATGTGTTTCAGTCCTTCGGTCCCAGGACATGTACCTTCTCTCGAAAGTCCGGGATATGCGTCACCCGAGTTGCATTACAGCAGCGGGCGTTGTTCTTACCTTCCTACATTTGGATGCTTGATCCATGATCAACCCATCGAATGTGATCAAAACAAGTACAAGAAACAACTAGAGTCACATCATGTAAACAAGAACATCAGCAGTTTATAGGGGCAATCATCGCTGTTGGTCTCAAGAGACTTTCACCAGAAACCGTGGTCGGTTCAAAGTCTTTATATATATATATATTGTTTTATCACGAGTATTGTTAACACTGTACGCAACAGCAATAGTATTTCTAGCGCCATTCATTGTTTAAGGGCGGTTCATATTGGTAACGGCTCACGTCAGTGATTTCAACTGCGATGGTACTTGGCTTTCTCGCACGGCTGTTGGAACTGTAGTTTGAGACCTTCCACATGGGCCAGCTGCCTGATTGTTGGCAATGGGTGGGCCAACAAGGCTGGCCAGTGATGTTTTTTTCGTGTTGGGGCTCCGGATCACTTCAAGATTTTCAAGTTGGGATATGGTGGTGTAGCCTTAAACATGATTGGTTTGCTACTATCAAGGGTTAATATGGGATGATGTGGGGGGTCCCATGTCTTGGGGAAAACTATGGAAAACTCCATATGTCGTGATGCTCGGGTTTTCACTGGATGCTGGATGATGAGCCCGAGTCATGGCGTAAACTGATACGATACGGTAGAAGCTGCGGAAGCCATATGGGGCTTTCTTGAAATGGGGGACCCCAGATCATCCAATCTTAATCATTGTTTACTAGTCAACCATCCATTTATAGGGTCCCCTATATTGTATTCAAGTGTTTTCCCCCATACCACATAAATTGTGAATTTGATCATACAGAGGCTCCTCATGGTGGCGATGTAGGGGTGATTGTTTGATGGCTATATTGTTTCATCTCTGGGTGTACACTTGTTGCATCTTTGATGGTACATTTATTGGATAAGTATATCCATCTTCGCTGTTCTGTTAAGTCCATCCATGTTGTTTTACCCATCAAGACAACGAAAACAAATATGGGCGTTCTGATGGCTGGTGGTTGGGAAGGGAGCTAAGCATGGGCCAGAGTTGTAATCCGTCGCTATGTTGAGATCCCAGACATCGCAAAGGTCATTGACATTGCTCGCCATGTTTAAATGTTTGCATCCATTTACTTCTTTGTCTCAATGTATGGTATTTAGAATGTGTGCCAAACATTATTCAACAGACATATATACATATATACATACATACATATATATATATATATGTACACATGCTGCATGTATAAATATATGCTTAGGGGATGGTTTTATACATATATATATATATATATATCATATATATATGTTGTTTTTTATAATTATATAATTATTGTGTTTTACTTGCATTTATTTATACATGAATTATCTAATCACATATCATGTATAATTATACATATTTACTTGTATTCTTTACACATACATATATTTACAGATTTGCCTTTCCGGGTTGCGCTCAGGCAATATCCGACGCGCGGTGTATTCCAGCAGGACGCGACGTTTCCGGGCGTTCCGGCGAGGGCCGATACAAGGTGGGCTTTGAACCACTGAGATTTGTTGGTTCATAACCAACTGAACTAAGGTTATACCTAACAAACCAACAACTTAACAGTTGCTTAACTAAGTGATGTTAATTTGTTGGTACCTTTAAGTGCCTTGTTGGTTTATAACTAGCTGAACTTGGGTGATTCCTACCAGTTTTTGGGGTTTATAGCACTACTTATAACTGCTAGGGGCCCACCTTGTATCAAACACGATGAACGATATGAAGCCAGGATTAATCCTTCTGGTGGTTTTTCAAACCATAGGGGACCCGCAAGATGGTTGGTTTAGTACTATAAATGGTCAATAGAGGACATTTTGGGGCTCCACTATTTTGAGAAACACCCATATAAACAGTGGTTAATTATGCGTTGGTTGATCGTTGATGGATGGTTGGTAGGTAATTGATGCATTAATTCATGGTTCCTTGACCATAAACTCGTAGGAACTAGAAAATGACACGGTGATGGCTGTTCAAATGAGAACTATCAGTTCCTGATGGCTGTTCCATGAACTTAGTTCCTTGATGGCTGTTCAAATTAGAAAACTAGATCCCAAGTGGGTACTCGAAAGAAACAAGTAAAACCGGGATGGCTTTGGCGGCAACGTTTGTTTTTCAGCGTTACATCAGTCAACGGTGATCAGAGTTCCACGCAAGAGCAAAATCACCGGCAACAAAATCACCAAGAGCAAAATCACCAAGAGCAAAAACACCAAGAGCAAAACACACCAGCAGCAAAATCACCAGCAGCAAAATCACCAGCAGCAAAAACACCAGCAGCAAAAAAAACAGCAGCAAAATGACAAAGAGCAAAAGCACCAGCAGCAAAATCACCAAGAGCAAAATCACTAGCAGCAAAAACACCAAGAGCAAAATTCACCAGCAGCAAAAACACCAAGAGCAAAAACACCAGCAGCAATATCACCAGCAGCAATATCACCAGCAGCAATATCACCAGCAGCAAAGTCACCAGCAGCAAAAACAACAGCAACAACATCACCAAGAGCAACACAACCAGCAGCAAAATCACCATGAGCAAAATCACCAGCAGCAAAACACACCAGCAGCAAAATCACCAAGAGCAAAATCACCAAGAGCAAAAACACCAAGAGCAAAAACACCAAGAGCAAAATCACCAAGAGCAAAATCACCAGCAGCAAAAATGCCAACAGCAAAATCACCAAGAGCAAAATCACCAGCAGCAAAAACACCGGCAGTAAAAGTTCACACGTTCAAAGTACCACGCCTGCCACACAAAGTCACGATTGAACAGCGCGCCGAGATCCCTTGATGTCCTACTTACATTGCGGAAAGAGATTCAACGAAAGCTTCGGGCGCTCAAAGTACCACGCATGCCACACAAAGTCACGATTGAACAGCGCGCCGACCCCTTGATGTCCTATTTACATTTTCGAAAGCGATTCAACGAAAGCTTCGGGCGCTCGAAGTATACCACGCCTGCCACACAAAGTCACGATTGAACAGCGCGCCGAGATCCCTTGATGTCCTATTTACATTGCAGAAAGCGATTCAGCGAAAGCTTCACATGCTCAAAGTACCACGCCTGCCACACAAAGTCACGATTGAACAGCCCGCCGGGATCCCGTGATGTCCTATTTACATTGCGAAAAGCCATTTGGCGAAAGCTTCGGGTGCTCAAAGTACCACGCCTGCCACACAAAGTGACTATGGAACCGCGCGCCAATCTTCTCCCAAAACCACACTTGCGGCGCCCAAGCCGAACAATTGCGATTTTGAAACGTTTCGAAAAAGAATTTTAAAAGGAAAAGCAAGGTCGCCAAAACCTCGAAAAACAAATGTTTCAGAACAGGTTTCCAGTACAGTTACATTGCGGACAGCGATTCAGCGAAAGCTTCATGTGCTCAAAGTACCACGCATGTCACACAAAGTGACGATACAACATTTTTCCAAAGCCCGATTCCATCGCAAAACACTATCTACAGCACCGCCCCAGCACGCGCCAGCGCGCGAAAATCGACGTTTTGCTACAGTTTCGCGCGATCGACACGCACGATTCTACGAAAGGGTTGCGAACGCCCGCGCCAAATCGACGTTTTACTACAGTTTCGCGCGATCGACACGCACGATTCTACGAAACGGTTGCGAATGCCCGCGCCAAATCGGCGTTTTACTACAGTTTCGCGCGATCGACACGCACGATTCTACGAAAGGGTTGCGAATGCCCGCGCCAAAACCGGCGTTTTACTACAGTTTCGCGCGATCGACATGCACGATTCTACGAAAGGGTTGCGAATGCCCGCGCCAAAACCGGCGTTTTACTACAGTTTCGCGCGATGGACACGCGCGATTCCATGTAAAACATAAGGTTTCGCAAACATTTTCCGGACCAGGGCGGCCCTAAAAAAGCATTGTGCTTTAGTTTCAAACAAATGCAATTCAAATTACTTTCAAATGCAAGTCAAGTCAAGTGTAAGTCAAGTAAGTCACGTCAAGTCAAGTCAAGTCAAGTCAAGTAAGTCAAGTCAAGCAAGTCTTCCAAGAATTACCAAGTCAAGTAAGTCAAGTTAGGTAAGTCAGGTCAAGTATGTCAAGTTAAGCAAGTCAAGCCAAGTAGGTCAAGTCAAGCAAGTCAAGCCAAGTTAGTGAAGTCAAGTCACGTCGAATCAAATCAAGTCAAGTCATGTCAAGGCAGCTCTTGTCAAGCGAGTCAAGTCAAGCGAGTTAAGTCAAGCAAGTCAACTCAAGTAAAGTCAAGTCAAGTAAACGAAGTCTAGCAAATCCAGACAATTAAGCTAAGTAAAGTAAATCAACACATGCTAGATTTTGATATGTTAAAAAGGCATTGGCTCCTAGGAAATGCCCTTCGCCAAATCTTTCGGGAAAAAGAAGCCCCACAAACTTTGAATCAGTAACAGCCATCAGGAACTCTCAGGAACCATCAGCGACACGGTGAGTTTTCAGTGCTGAATTTTGAGGTGCGGTTTTCCACCCACCAGTCGGCCAAGTTAGTCAAAAATGGTTAGAGTACATTCCCCACTGTTCAAACCGGCCCTTGTTGTCATTTGGTGGTTTGAACATGTTCGCTCCAACCCCAACGTTGCTCCACACCTCACAGGGGGGTTTCAGGCTGCACCCGCTCACAGACGGTTTTTCAGGCTGCAACCGCCAGAGCACAGATGGCTCAAGTGCCCCGACAGCC
>VSDK01025205.1:10921-32339 GCA_009767595.1 Symbiodinium kawagutii
CAGTCACAGCGAAGACAGGCAAGTGGCCAGCTGTCACCAAGGCATGCCAGGTGACCGGTTGACAATTGTTCTGAGCGATCGGCGAGGGGCTGAGAGTCCCATGTCAACATCGTCATTGGGGTTTCCTGCTGGTTCAGGAGAAGGGGAACGACGGAGGTGGCGAGTGATACTCGCTACGACTGCCTTGCGCGCTTGGTCCATTGCCTTTTGGTCATCAAGTTCAATGACAGGTTCATCGTCACTCTGAGGGGGAAGAGGACGGGGGAGAGGGCACTGGCGGCAAACCTGATTCTTCTTCCTCATGAGAGGACTGGACTTCGATGAGAGTGATCTTGTTGGCCGATCGGCTTGGGGAGCGGGCTGGAGGAGTGCGGGAGCGCGGCCTCCACACTCGATCTGCAGTGATGGGCTCTGGCCGAATGGCTTGACGGTGGCGAATAGCTCATTTATGCATTTGATGTGGTGGGATTTGGGGATCGATATTGCGCTAGGGTTGACAACGCCCAGGCAGGTAGAGTCTATGAGGGATAAAAACATTAAAAGTATGAAAAAAATGCGATTTTTACTATGTGCAAAAATGCGAATGTAAAAAAGATGTGATTTCAAAAATGCGATTTTCAATGGTGCATTTTTTGAAGAAATGGCTTTTTTTTGAACAAGAAGAGACAACATGGTTTGCATTTTTGAAGCAAAATGGAACATAACAAACGTATCTAAACACAAGGTTAAGGATGCTGCTTGCCAAAGCAATGGCCAAAGAAAATGGCCAACCAAAGCATTTGTGACACAATGACGGCTTAACTTTTTCACCCTATCCAAATTAAATACAAAAACCAACAGTCCCCGATCCCAAAAGGCGTCCACATATTGTTTCTTGACTCTGTTTTGAACAGGATATTTGAAAATATTGATTGACATTGAACACCCATCTCAACCCATCTCAACCCATCTCAACCCATCTCAACCCATCTCAACCCATCTCAACCCATCTCAACCCATCCAAACCCATCCAAACCCATCCCAACCCATCCCAACTTATCTCAACCCATCCCAACCCATCCCAACCCACCCCAACCCACCCCAACCCACCCCAACCCATCTCAACCCATTTCAACCCATCTCAACCCATCCAAACCCATCCCAACCCATCCCAACCCATCCCAACCCATCTCAACCCATCCCAACCCATCCCAACCCACCCCAACCCATCTCAACCCGTCCCACCTCAACCCAATTCAACCCATCCAAACCCATCTCAACCCTCCCCAACCCATCCCAACCCACCCAACCCATTTCAACCCATTCCAACCCATCTCAACTCATTTCAACCCATCTCAACCCATCTCAACCCGTCTCAACACTGGCTTACATAACATAACATAACAAATTCGAAGGCCCCAGGTCCCAGGCCCGAGGCATAGGGCATAGGTCATAGGTCTAAGGGTAAATCTAAATGCTAACTGCTAACAGCTAACACTGCTCACTGCTAACTGCTAAGGCTGCTAAGGCTAAGGTTGCTAAGGCCTGCTAGCTGCTAGGGCTAGGTGCTGCTAGGTCCAGGCCTAGGCCCAGGCCAAATGTGGATTTCGATCAAAGGTAAACATCTCGGTTTGTGGGGCATGCTGCGACATATTCTTCCTTAACACTTAACCGTTTAACAAAGGCCGCGTAATAAAAGTTGCTGCGCCATGGGGGCTCACAAGACGTGAAAGGTGGACACTTCACGTGTGGATTGAGGAAATGCATTTGACGCCCATGCGTGGGCTGGCGCGTGCTGACGGGTAAGCCTGGTCAGCCTGGGCCTAGTAAGCATTGACAGAGGATAGGGCGACGTCCTTGCGCATCCGCCCAAGTAGTGGAAATGTCACGCAACAAAAAACAAAGTTCAAAATAGGTTCATGCTGTGTGATGGTACGCATTGAGCAGTTGCTGGATTGACACATTGCATGATGCTGGTACACATGGCACGCTACCGGACCAATGCCGCTACCTGCTGCCTGGTACCTCTGTTGTTTCTGACCCTACTGACTACTGAAAACTGACTTGGACTCAGCTACTGGTCTGATGACTGACTAATGACTAATGGCTCGACTCGACTCTAAAAATGGCGATTGTGCGTTGGCGCCGGAGCCAATGTTTTAGATTTTAGACTAGATTCTAGAATCTAGAATGTATATAGTATATAGTATACTATACTATACTATATCCCATACGTCCATGAAGTGTGCGACTGACTGCATATGGCATATGGCAACATATGTTCCACATCACACTCTGTCGCCTATCCTATCATGTTTTTGCAGCTTGCATTCATTTAGGATTTGGAAGATATTTTGGGTCTGATTATGGCAGAAGGCATAAGGCATAAGACGGTGATTTGGGTATGGCGTTGGCTGGGGCTGTAACTGCAACTGTAATCATGAATGGTTTCAGGTCAGTGTAAGGGTGTAGTTTAGCGAACAATTTTACAGTTGAAAGTCACGTCCACACACGGTTACCGGTTACCGGGGTTGCTGCTGTCATTGCTACGGATACTGATGAAACATTCTTTGTGCTGACAGCAGTTGCTACACGGACCAACCGCCAGCAACAATCCGTTGCCAGTTGCCATTGTCAAATTGTGACATCAGAACAGCGCAACTTGAAATGAGAGTAGGGGCCACCAGCCACCAGGCATTCCCAACAAATCCACGATGTCACGATGTCGTGATACATTGAAGTGGGAGGACCTGGGGAAATTCAAAAACATTCATGGTTTTGGGTGAACATTCTTTTGAGCCGGTTTGCTAATTATTGAGTTTCCTTTGTCAGTCAACCTGCAAGCGAATCACAAGAATTGCGCAGGTGGACCCCGCCGCTCAGACTAGATTAGATTTGCCACCGCCCAGAATTTTGCAATTTGCAATGGTTCCCATGGGGTTTGGCATGGGGATTTTTTGCCGCTTTTGTCAGAGTTGGAATTTTCTAGCAACACAGCAGCAAACAGACAGAGAACGATCCAATTGAATTTTGAGTGAGATTTAGAGGCTCAGAAGTTTAAAAAAAGTTTCGCTTAGTTGCTTAGTTGGACAGAAACCTACACGTTTTGTCATTGGGTAGCGGGTACCGGGTAGCAAAGCATTCGGTTTTGGTGATAGTTGTCGCCTGTCTCCAGTGCTTCCAACTGGTGATTGCAAACGGCTTCGGCTTGAGAACACAGAAATCGAAAAACATGAATTGAGTTACAGTTGCTGTTGGTAAAATGAGAAACAATACGAGATTCACTGACCAGTGACCGCAACAACGCAAGATTTTTTTGAAACAATACCTTGCTGCCGTTTGCCCATCAGTATGTCAAGAATCAAGAATCAAGAATCAAGAGCTTTTTTGATGTCCCAAGGCAATTTTGCTTCTGGTGCATTGTTTCGATCAAGATCAAGTCTAGTCAGTCTAGTCTAGTCTAGATAGTCAGTGTTTATTCTTTTCGCCTGGATCTATGGGTCACTATGGAGACCGTGTGCCATATGCCATCCATCACATATTTTCTGGATTGCTGAAAGTTTGGTGGATTTGACAAAGCCAGTGTGAAAGTAGCAGTTGCCAAGCCACAATCGGTTTTAGCAAAGGAACCCCAAAAAGATGCATTTTTAATTCCCATCATTAAATGCTCATGTCGCACGCAATGCAAAACCAGAGCTGCTTCCACTGTTTGGGACCGCGTCTCACTCGTTGCGCCTCTGCCGGTGGTCCAAACAATGCGTCGCCAGCGGACGCATTGAGCGCAGCCAAAACCAGAGACCTGAGAATTTTGCCATCCATCATGGATCAAATGTTGTAATGTTCTTTGCAACGCTACAATCATGAGAACCATTGGTCACGCCAATTCATCATTGATCGCCAGGATGCAATTGCATTTTTCTGATGATTTATCCAACCATCCAAGCGATGAAAATTGATTTGTTCAATAATCGCTAAACTGGTAACTTAGTAACAAGTAACCAGTACTCAGGAGCTGAGTAACTAATCAAATCATAATCCGTGAATTTGATTTCTATAAAGCATATGTCATATGTCGTCTCCTATCAGATCTCATTGTTATATGTTGTGGGGTTGCGCAGGGTTCCATTTTTGAGTTTTTTTTTTCCAACTCAGCACTTGCCGGGCCTTCACGGTCGGCAATCCTATCTTCCTGGCGGCATGGCAGATTCTCAGCAGCGTGGCTCCAGTGACAGCGCTGTTTACATCAAGTTCAAAGGCAGTGACAAAGTGATTCGGCTTGACCAGATGTCGATTGCAGAGGAGATGATGCTTGAACGTGGGAAACCCTATGTGTATGTCAACGTCGACGGCTTCGAGGTCAACCCATTCAGCATGCTTGAAGTTGATGACGGTGATGAAGATGGTGTGCGTGTCGTGAGCGAGGTTCCCGGACATCTTTTGCAGCCAGATAGCCAGCCAGAGCATCACGGTCTGTCGAGTGAAGAAGATGGCTGGAAGGTTGTGGCTGGAAAGGCTTTGGAGGATGTGCGAGAGAACATGCGGCAAATCAAGGAAGCTGATGTTTGAAGTTTGGGCAACTTTGACTGACGATGAGGATGGGGAGAGTGACGATGACAATGGTGCCAAGGCAATTGAGCGGGTCAAGCGCTTCGAAGCGAAGATGAACATGCAGGGCATCGAGGATGATCCGTACTGGCTGCCATCTTTCTTTGAGATCATTGAGAAGCTCAGCGCCAGTGGCTTGGATTCCCCGAACTACCAGAAGACGGTGACGCTTTTGAGTGGCTGCACTGGCTTGTTTTCAGAAGGATGGGTGTGCAAGGCACGAGATTGGAAATTCAAAGCGGGCATACTTACGTTTGAATTCATCCAAGTAGATATTAACATCATGATTCATGATCATCATATGTCATATGCCTATCAAGTCTAGTCTACTAGTTACCAGTAACTAGTCTATTACTTTTCTACTTATTCTTTTGTCACTAAGTCACATTCTGCGGCAGGTGGGGGATTTCACAGATTCTGGAGCTTTAATGACTTCAGTCAAGTGCGTGGTTCTAGTGATAATGATTTTGATTTTGGTTGTTAGGCATTTAGCAGCGCCAAATTTGATATGTGATGTTCTCGTTTGGGATGATGAGTTTGAATGAATTAAAACTTTTGATGCACTTTCTGGATGCTAGTCAATCCTATAATTAAGGAGTTTTGGGTGGTAGGATCAGGGTTCCATGCTTGCTGTGATTGCTGTCGCTCCCCCAGTTGTTGGGCATCAAGCTCGGTGCTATCAGCTGCTCCGATATCAAGAAAGAGTCATTCGCAATGGTGCGCGAGAACTTTGAACCAACGCACTTCCATTCTACAATGCAGAACCAAATCAAGCAAGTTGCCTGCTGGATGCATCCTGCTCACCTGTGTCAATTTCAGACGGTGGATGGTCCAGACCTAGCGGTAGTGGGCACACCGTGCCAACCGTTTAGTCGGCAGCGCGTGAAGCGCTCAGCTTCAGGGAGCGTGAGGGCCCACAGCAAGTTCGACACTACATTCAAGGACCTCATTGACTGGCTGTCTGAATTTGAGCCCAAGACTGCAGTGGCAGAACAAGTCGTCGGCCTCCACTCGCCCGAATCAAGTTCTGAGAGATCCACTCCAATGGACAGGCTTTCAAGGGGGTTGGGTTGGTGTCCACATTTCTGAATATTCTTTCCAAATCATACCGTACATGCTAGTGGCTAGCGGCTAGTGGCTAGTAACTAGTGACAGCTACTGATTGGCTAACTCACCCAGTCCCCATCACCCGCTCACAGACGGTGTGTAAAGTTCATAAGGGCTCACATCCCCATACATGGTTGCCGGAATATCGGGTATCGATTGATGAATGACTGATTGTGAAAATTGAATATTGATGTTCTCCGACAGATCTGTCAAGTATACCAGCTGC
The DNA here is from genome assembly GCA_009767595.1 of Symbiodinium kawagutii. NCBI lineage: Eukaryota > Dinophyceae > Suessiales > Symbiodiniaceae > Symbiodinium > Symbiodinium kawagutii. Next base: position 16,839 of record VSDK01025205.1, read on the forward strand.
TGATGTCATTAATTAACTTATTGATTCATTCTTATCGATTTTAGCGGCTAGCTAGCTGTTCTGAATGGGGGTGAATGACTACACTGTGCGTTACATGCTTGAACAGCTATGATGCTTCGCTGTCAAGGATCAATTTCTTTGACCGAATGCAGGTTTGATTTTGTTCTGCATATCGCGACTCATAGCTAGAAGCTGGCAGGGGCTGGCAGCTGGCAAATAGCTAGCAGCTAGCAAGTGGCCAATAGGTTAATACATAGCAAATGTATTTTGCGGTATGATCCGCGTCCATTATTTATTTTGTTGGCAGTTTTGGGGGTTGGGGCCCAGCATTGTGATTCAGAATTTGAGGGAGCCTGACAGAACAATTCACACACTCAACATATTTTCAATGGACGGAATCTCTCGAAGTGTCTCTGCCGTCGATTACCATTTCCATATCTTTTCATGGATTGCGGGTGCCTGTTAGCAGGTTGCTGGACCTCATCGACGAGCACGACTTCTCTCGCGGCGGGTATCATGTTGAGCCAGTATATCTGGATTCCAGTGTGTGGGTGGACGTGAGCCGACCGAGGACAGCCGGCAGCAGGTTCTCGTCTAAGAGTCTAAGAGTCTAATCAGATCATGGAATCATGGAAACACCAATGGGCATCTATATACAAATATATAGAATGATGATCTTAGATGATCCAATTGAGATATCCGAATAATGTTGGCTGATCACATTTGTTCAACCTTGAGCAGCTTGAGCTAAATCGAAACCTCACGGCCTCACGGATACTGTATTCGATTCAATCAGATGGCAGTTGAGCTGTTGATTCCAGCGCACGAGTCAACAAGATTCAATTCAGATTTTTTTCAGGCACAACTCTTGAAGCTGGCTGACAATATTATTCAGCATGCTGCTTGAGCTTCACTCATGGGGGCCATGTTTGTCGGTTTTTCGCGCAGCACGCTATCCAGATTTGAGGTCCCGTGGACAGACGCAGGACAGGCTCAGTCTCGGCCCAAGAGAGCAGTTGATGCAATGCTCAAATGATTCAAGCATCAAAATCCGAAAACATTCAGAACAGCTGCGAACTTCTTTGCAATTGCCCAGATTCTGAAAGATTCTGAGTTTTTTTTTACAGCAGTCAAAATCATGTAGGTAGCCATGAAAACCAGACATTCCATACCAGGTCATACGTCGTCGTAACAGTCATATTCAAAGTCATATTCAAAGTCATATTCAGATTCAAATCTCAATTGGCAACCAAATGCAGAACTGGACAACATCCAAATAACAAATATTTTCCAAGTACATATTGAGTCAATTGAGTTTTTCAAGTATTGGATCCCGGTTGTTTCTATCCTTTTCAGTTTTTCCATGTGACGCTGACAATAAGCCATAGAATCATTGTTGCTGATACAACTGCAGCTACATTTGCATAAAACAGGGTAGTAATGAGACATTAACGAGTCAACTCTAAGTTTGTTAGTGACTATTGACTAGTGACTATTGATTATTGACTATGGAATATTGATTATTGACTATACTGACTACTAACTACTGATTATTGACCGTAATCACTAATGACTAATAACTAATATGTATTTATATACGAGTTATTTATTTATCCAATGATATACCTGGCAAATAGTTGCTATCAAGAAGGAACGCTTTGACTGTAGAAATTTTGCAAGTTGGCAAAACATTAAATAGATCACCAAGCAAGACAGACGTCAGCCCCAGGTCGCATGGCATTGTCCATTTCGCCGCGTCCGCCCGCCCTCCCCTCCCTCCACCCCCCTTCCCTTTGTTCTGACTTTTCTGTCAAGAGCAGCAGATTTTGGGCGCTTGTGCTGGCCAGTGCCTTCGGCAAGCGCGAGTGGGGCTTGAATTGAATAGCGCGCATTGAGCGCAAAAACGAGGACTTTTAGATTTTTGATTTGTGATACAAACATACTGCAAGGGTGGTGTTGTGCTGGTTGGTGCTTCTGGATAGTGTGCGCCACAGGTGGGTGATTTTTCATTTGACTTGACAACGACCCGGTCGGGCCCAAACTATGGGAACCTTCAACTTTCAACATGTTGGCAACAGATTGGGTTCGATTTTTCACATCAAAGGGCAGCCCGCCAAGGGGTTCAATGTGTGAACCCTTGACTGCTAGCTGCTAGCTAGCTAGTTGCTACCTGGCTGTTTGCTTGGCTTGACTACTTGGCTTGCGGCTTGCTTCGTTTCCAACGCCGTTGTGATAGCCATAGCCATAGCCATCGCCATAGCCATCGCCATTACCCGCTACGGCCACGGCATTATGCCGCTATTATGTCAGAAATGTTGACGCCCGGCCGTGGGCTTTGGCGTGCTGAAAACAAACCTTGTTCAGGCCCAGGCATCACGGTGTCATGTGCCGCCTCTTCGGCCATCGGCTTTTGCCAGTGATCATTGAACTGTGCGATTTCTCACAATGACGATGCCAATAATGACGGCTTTGGTGTTTCAAGATTTTGCAAGGCTTGGAAGATTGAACCCAAGCCTAAGCTTAGCTGAGCCCAAGGGGCTATGAACTTGACTTCTGGCAACCTTAATGCTGTAATGAGCGTCGCCGGGCATGGCTTTGGGGCTACGGCTACGGCTAGGTGCTCCATTTTGCTGCCAGTCAGTCCTTTGAGCGCATGGCGTTATTATGCCATGCCGCAAAGTAGCGTCGGTCAAGGGAATCCTTGGCAGATTGTTGCACGGTGCAAGTTGCAGTTACTTTCTGATGTCATTGTCATAAGTCAAACGTCGCGGCCTGCGCTTCATCCTGTTGCCTCATGACATCATGATTCCTGACATGGCCCAGGTGCGCTGCCCTGTATTCGATTGATTGATTGATTTGATGCCTGTACTCGTTAATAAAGAGCTAGGTGCTAGCTAGCAGCTAGCAGCTAGCTAGCAGTTGCCTGGTATGTTTTCTTTGCCGGTCACTGCCGGCCAATCATTGAGCTTGGTGTTCGGGCTCGGTTTTTGGCGACGCTGCTTGTTGCTGGCAGTTACAGCTAGCTGCTAGCTGCTAGCTGCTGGCTATCAGCTTGCAGCTTGCTGATTATTGCCGAATGGTAGCTGGTACCTGGTAGCCGAGCTGGTAACTGGTACCCGGTAGCCGGTAGCTGGTAGTTGGTGCGCTTTGCCGCCAGCGGCCAGCGGCTAAGGGTTGGCCCGCCCAGAACCTCACCGCATAGAGCCATGCCATAGGCCATATGCCATATGCCATATGCCACAGGCCATAGGCCATATGCAAAAGGCCATAGCCATAAATTCCATAGGCCATAGACCATAGACATAGAAGATAGGACGCGGGACTCATGCTGAAGACGGGGAGCCAGGTATATCAATGGGTTTTAAAAAGTGAGATTATATTGATTATGATTATATTTATATTATATATTTTTGAATATGATTTGATTTTGATGACGGATTGTGAATACGTGACTACGACCCTGTTTTTGATTTCGATTATCTGATTATCTGTATCTGGTTATCGTACACTGTTCCAAACATCTAACTTCTTAATTTCATCATGTACATTTTTGATTATATTATGATGATTGCTTACTCTTTTAATCCCTGCATCCAATGTTGCTACTTATTTATTTAATTTATTCTTATTTAGTTTGTTTTGGTTGATATTTGTTTCTATTTTTTTTGATGAAGCCACTGATTTTGGAACGGCTTTGATATCTGGTAACAACACCCCGATAAAAAACCTTAGGCCTGCTAGGAAATGCAAGGGCCAAGGGTTGCAGCTAGCTAGTGACAGTTAGTGACAATTAGTGATTTAAACATTTAGTGAATTTAGTGAAGGTCAGCCTAATGATTTTAATGATGCAACGTAATGAACAACAGTTTCCATTGGCCATTGGCCATCCTTCACCTACAATTCTGGCCATGGCGATCATGTGCCGCGCGGTGTTTGCCGCTCTGCTCTGACTCTGATGTTTTTTACTGGTCGCTTTGCATAATGCCTTGACCCAGAGCTGCTCTTGGACCCTTGGAGCATCATTGCCCCATGGAAGATGATGAGTGCAGTGAAGATGGTTGGGCCGCAGTTTCAGCTCACGCTTTGGGGGGGCCACCAGCTTCAAGCGATGGCAATTCAAACACGAACGCTCTGCCAGCTAGCGACACAATTTTGCAGACCCCTACGCCAAGCATTTTTGATTCCCAGATTGGGAATGATGATGGTGATGATGATGGTGCAGGTTGGGAAGGAGTAGCCGATGCAGACAATGAGTCCGAAATGTTGAGTGTGAGATCTTTTCAAACACCATCAGTCAAATCCATTGGTTCAACTTCCACCCGCCGCCTTGGGAGGCCGCCTGGCTTGAAGGGTTCCCACAGTTTCCGAGCAAAACTGCGCGCTGAAAGAGAGGCTGAAGCAGCTGCTGCTCAAAGCAATATGAGCCGTAGTGACATTTGCAAATTGGCAAGGGAAAAGAAAGCTCAGAAGAGAGCAGCCAAAGACGAAGAAATTGAAGACCGCAAAGTGCAGCGGCTGAAAGCTGATGCTTTGGCCTTGGTCCCACTTGCTGTTGACGCCCACCCACAGCTTGGAGCAGATTTGGAAAAATCTGTGTGTTCTTGTGCTTTGCAAGCGTTGCAGCGGCCTGACATATCCCAAATGCTTGTGAAACCAGCATATTCTTCGACAAGGTTGAAAACAGATCTTGATCCTGGGGCTTACATCTCTTTCTTGTTCCATGGCACCTCAGATAATTCTGCGCAGTCGGATTTTCCTGAAGTCAAGGAAGAGGACAACAGCTTCGCTGACATGATTGGCCATGTTTTCAAACCGTACAGGAGCATTTGTTCTTCTAGTCGTGATGCCGAGGCCTTCAAAGTGAGCGACCAGACAATGGCCCGGACAATAATCCGATCAGCTTGTGCAGTGAAATGCGCTTCTTCCAAGCTTTGGGGGAATTTTTTGCAGCACTTGAAGACCATGATGGAGAGGTACAACGGTGTTTTGTTTGTTGTGGCTTTTCGTTTCGATGAGACGCCTTCCAAGATTAAGATCCAAGACATCGACTCGCAATATCTTTCGAATTTTTCTTCAGGTGCCGGGAAGTCGACTCAAGCTGCGAAACAATTGGCCAAGGTTCTCCAAACAGAACTTTGTGTTTCAGCTTTGCTTGCCCCCAAGAGCAGGGATTTGCCCCAGGAAAGTATGCTCATCAGCGGCTATGTCCCGGTCCCTCTTCAGGTCTTGGACCGGCAGACTGCTCGCAACATGCGTCAGGCTTTGAGAGACAGTATGCATCTTCCAGGGCTGGACGAAGTCGCATCTGAGTTCAAAAAGAAATTGTTTCTATATTGCACTGATGAATTTGCGGCGAATGGGTTGACGCAGTTTGCAATGCAGGCCTCCCATCCAGGGTGGATGCAAGTGGCGACGCTGTGCGATATACATAAGAGTAGCACCTGCCAGGGCCGTGTTTTCGACTTGTCAGGCCCTGCAATCAGCGCCGTCATCAACTTAGCTTTGTCAATGACAGCTGCAGGATCAGTTGGGAGGATGCAAACTATGTTGGGCAACATTATCACTGACCGTTTTGAATACAAAGTAGGCATTCCTCAGCTTTCTCCAGAGGCCTTGGCATACAAGATGTCAGTGTTGGACCTTTTCTTGGGTGTGCCAGAAGTTTTCGCTGTCCAGACCTCTGATGCTGTTTCGTCCAAGCAGCGCTTGCGGTACACGCAGAGGCAGCAGCAACGCTTGATCATTTTGCAATTTTTGCAAGATGACTTTCGGGAAACTAAGAGCATTACCATGTGGGCGAAACCCGGCGAATACCAATCTCCGGAAGATGCTCTGCAAACCATGCTTCGTTTTCTGGTGCCAGCGTTATTGCCATCCAGTTGCCCATTATTCCCCAGGAGCAGGTGGGTGGGGGCAGATTGCGCCCTAGATTTTGTGGGGCTTTTGGCATCTGTGCGTAACCTTCTGATTCCTTTGGTTGGGATGTGGTGCGGCAAGGATATCGAGCAAAACCTACCTGACCTACCTCATGGAAATGAAGGCAATGATGCAGCTGCTTTGGAAGATGACGAGATCGGATGGTCTGTCCATGTCCAGGATGAACAGTCTGCCCCTGCTCCAGCGGCTCCAGTGCTGCCTCCTGATGCAGCCATGGGAGAGGAGGGTGAGGAGGCCCAACAAGATGCTCAGCCTGATCCTGAGGCAGATGCGCCGGCCGCAGATGGATTTGATTGGCATCAATACCATCAAAAATTGAAAACTTCTGTGGCGGATTGGCTGAAGACCAGTGTGCAGGGTCAGGGTCCTTCTGCATCCACCCAGCTTGCGTTGATGAGACAATATATGCAGCCTGTTTTGAAATGGACAACTTTCTTGCTTCACGTCAGCAGCAAGAGGTGGACCAGAGAGCAGTTGGCCAAGGAAGCTTTGGGCCAGCAACGATCCTACAGAATGGTGCTAGCGCTGAAGGGGGCAGAAGAACGGAAAGCCTTGGAGCAAATCCTGGTTTTGCTGGTTTCCCCACTGGTGGGCATCATCGAGATGGACTGGCGACACGACATCAATACCATCGCCTTTTGCCAGCTATCCCGCCTTGGATGTTGTTTGCATCAACTTTTGGTGTGGCGCCATCGGCGTTACCCCTACGCCTTGCGCCTTGGATGTGCTTTCCATTTTTGATTTCAAGCAGCTGTGCCACAACTTAAACCCAGACCGCCTGAGACTTGACTAGACTCGCAATCACAGTGCCAAATTTTGTCCTTTGATTGTTTTAATTGCGCATGGCAATTCCAATCCTAAGTCGTGAAGCCAGGGTAGGCAGGTAGCCGGGTGGCCGCGCACTTGGGTTGCCAAATTCATTTGTTATTCTAAATTCTAAATGGAATGCAAGCAAGCAATATGTTTTGGAAACCTTTTTGTCCCCACCGTTGCTCCTTATTTTTTTGCCCGTTTCTCCAATTTCCCTATGAATTTCCTTTTATCGAAGTGTGAGTAGCTGGCTAGCCATCTCCTTGTTCATTCATCCGTGTGGCTGGTGGGAGTTTAGCAGTTTAAGATTTTTGGCTTTGAATATCAGTTTCAAATGCCATAAGGCCATAGTCGGGCCATACCCATATCCATAGCCATGGCCCTAGGCCCTAGTTGGGGCCTTTTTTCCGAGGGTGTGGATCCCATGGCCAACGTCCAACAAATAGTTATGCAATTTGAAACTCAACAGTTAACTTTGAAAATGAAGTAAAGAAACATTTGTGTGACACGTTGGGCAGCTCAGAGCGCACACAATCTATTAAATTTCATTTGATTGCTACTGTGTCTTATAGATTATTTTCTTTTTGTTGTATGTATTTCTGAAACAAACATCTTGATAGTTGTACCAATTGTACCTTCTGTAGGTTATACTTTTTACGGGCCCTTGGAATTGTAAATAAAACAAGCATATATGACAGCCATGAGTTTGTAGGACCCATGCATAATGCCATAATGCCATAATGATGTTGTATTTATTGATTCATCATCCATCCATTAGCTCTGCAGACAAAGAAAGGAAACCAACATTTCATGACCGTATCATGACCATCCCGCTCATGCCAGCAAGGTTCGGAGCCCTCGATGGCCCTGTCGCAGCTGAAGCCGTCTTCAACCACAACCGGTGTCTGCAAGATGAGCTTACTCAGGATCTTTGCAGGACATTTGACTCTCCAGAAGCATTCTCATCAGCCGAGTGCAGGGATATTTTGATCTCGCTGGCAACATTAGCCGAGACCGATATAGGTGCCATTGAAAGACAGCATGCCATCAGCAGGAGAGCAATCCACAGCCGATCAAGTTCAAAGGCTATGACTCTGCAGACTTTGAGCGCGGACTTTCTCATTCGCCAGTTTGTCCAGCGAACCACTGATAGCATCTCTTTTCAGTACTTCGACTCAGCTTCGATTGTGGAGAAACTCAAGCGGCGCCAAAGGAAGACTTGGAAGCAACTCCGCCAAGTGAAGAAAAACCAAACCAAACCTAGAAAGGGTGGAGGAGGAGGCTTTCGTGCTTTCTTGTCTGCGAGGACCGCTGGAAAGAAAGCAACAAAGGAATCTTGGAGAATGGCAGCGCACACCTATCGGAATTTGAGTCCTGAGGAGAAAGAGTTCTACAAGGAAGTCGGACGGCTGGCTTCTGAAAGCCACCGGAGGGGATTGAAAGCTTTTGGGAAAAGGCGGCGATCAAAACAAATTGATCCCGGAGCTCCTCGCAATGCCGGCTGTGATGGAGATGCCGTTGCTGCTGGGGCTGGCGGGGGGGCGGCCTTCATTGGCAGATGGCCCAAGCATCTTGGACATTCCAACGCTTGACCCAGCAACAGATTTGAGGGCAAGAGTCAAGAAATTGTCCACAGCAGGCGCTCACATCTCCAAGCAAACGAATGAAGCTCGGGAGAAGGCATTGGGAACCATGTCCCAGTTCTTGAACGGAAAGGCTCCTTTGAAGGCTCTCTCCCGGGACCCTTTGCTCCCGGCTGCTCCATCAATTGGTGATGCTGCAAGCTCTTTTGTGCCAAAACCTTCCCGCATACCTTGGGTGGAATGGTTGCCTCCTGCTGACATTCTGGCAAAGGCCTGGCAAAATCGGATTTTGGTTTTCAGTTTTCATTGAAGACAATATTCTACAGTTTCTACAGTATCAAATATCAACATGAAGTACAATCAAATAATAAATATAAATATCAGTAATCAGTAATCGAAAAAAAGGAATCCAAACTCTACAGTCCATGTTTGTTTGGATTGATTTAAATTCAGACTGAGACTTTGATTGTGGCTATGACTTAGATTTCCGTTTGTTGACCCAAGCTAAGTGGCTGCGGCTACAATTGGTTGCGTGTTCATTAAACTCCGATTCAAATTCATTGTGCTAGATTCAAGAGCCATTAGTCACTTAGTCGAATTTCGTCGCTAAACTGAAACAACATCACGGCGACCCAAACCAACTCTTCATGTGCAATGTTCTTAGACATGTTCGATGCAAAGTTGTATATTATATTATATTATATGTTATACTATGCCACTATGCGCGTTGTCGGCTTGAAGCCGCTTACCCGCCGCTGTGAAATATTGCAGCATTGCAAACAAAATACAACATTGAGCCCCATTGGTTCTTGAACTGAACCTGCTGATGGAATGATTTTTCGAGTGGTGAATAGCCAAGGGTTTTTGCCTTCTGTGCAAGCAATCGGTAGCTAGCGGCTAGCGATAGAGTGGAGTAGAGCCTAGCTAGTCACTAGTCACTAGTCAGTGCAATGAAATTAACATGGACCTAAACCATTTTGTTCCACGCGTTGCTAAGTCCCTTGACCATTTTCATTTTGGTTGCTTGCCCTGCCAGGCTGTGATGATGGAATCAGCGGACCCAAGCACAAACAGTGGTTTGATGGGCAAATTGCAAAATGAGTGGGAACAGAAACATCAGATATACTATCACGCCAAGGCGCCAGAACTTCCAAGCAAGACAAGCCCTGAGGGCAGACATGTCTTCAGAGGCAAGGTTTGCCTTGGCTTGGGCATTTGCGCATGCCAGGGCATTGGGCAAGCTGCTTACGTTTTTTGGCAAAAAATGTCCAAGATGTTCAGGGCCAGGTTCAAGAAGAAAACGCAGGATCGGAATAAGTTGACTTCTGCTTTGTGCGTTCTATCTCTTGATGGACCTGCTGGCCCAATTTTGTTCCATATTGGATATTGCAATTTCAAAACGTATCATTTCAGTGTCCTCGCCATGCAGAAGAGAGGCGAACCTTTTCATTTTCAAGGGCGTTGGTTGCAACCACTCGCTTTGTTGACTCAAGAAATTGGACGCCATGCCTTCGATTTGGCCCTTCATGCATTCGCGAGGCTTGACCTCAACTCCACTTGGAAAGGCCGCATTTGCGAGTTGGTTTTGAGGCCGCAGCATTTCTTAGACATTCAGCAGATGCATCCCCACCACGTGGAGATTTATGCCGATGATGATTCCCCACCGTGTTTTGTTTGGGAAGGCTGGGAAGCAGAAAAAGCAAAGTTGAGGGAAAAACGGAGGCATCGCGGGCCTCCCAAGAAAAACACGAACCCTCATGACCGCTCTGGTGGACAGATTTCAGATTCCAGGAAGCGGCCTCAATCAGAACACCAAGAGGAGATTGAGGATGCTGAGACTCTAAATCCTGAATTGTTTGATGACACCGCCGCCAATGATGCTGGCAGCGATGGCTACTCACCTTCCATTGCGAATTCAGCAGATTTCAGAGGACGTCGCTTTGACCCCAGCGAGTCTGAAGGTCAGCTGACTGACCCAGAGCCCGGCTCAGATGTGGATACCGAGAATGAGCATTCTGGTGAAGATTCAGATGGTTCTGGGTGCAATGAATGGGTGAAGGCTGCTGGTCAATGGCTCGATCTGGCAGCTGCAGAAGGTTTGTTTGAGGCCGACGTGCCGGGGAATGATGATGATGATGATATTCCGGGCGCTACTGAGACTGCAGCTGCTGCAACTACAGCGACCGAAGAAATTGGCAATGCTGCAGCTACAACTACAACAGGAACTGCCAGTGCTGGTGATGTCCCACATCCAGAAAGAAATTTGATGTCAGAATTTAATGCTGTAGATTCTGTAGATGTTGCGGCCTCAAGTGAGCAACCCGCCAGCAACCACGTCCAAGACGAAGACAGTGCAAGCGTTGCAACATCTGACGTCAGCATTACCAGTTCTAGTCAACTGTTCGGCAGCGACCATGATGCTTCCAATTCCAGCTCCGACTCTAGTGACTCTGATGAGTTGCCACAGCGTGATCCAAACTCAGAGGGTGGCAAGTTGGGTGGTCCACGGGTTGAAAAAGTTGCAGACGACCGGTTCGATGTTCCAAATGGTTCAATCAGATACAATTTCAGGGCTTCCAACCTGGTTGCCCATTGTTCGGTGCATGATGACAATTGCAGACGCACCCGCACAGTGAATCCAGCAGCAAACTCAAGGCGATCTGGGCAGGGTCGTCCAGTGGGTCTTCTGATGAGTTGGCTCGACCAAGCCCACAAATTCAAATCTGCGAAAGAACACAGTAGCGGCTGCAAGCCATCGCATGAAGAGCGAGTGGCTGCCAGACGCAGATTCAATAGAATGAAAGGGGGGCTTGAGTTTTCGAAAAAATATGAGAGAAAACAATTTGAAGGAGAGGACGAAGAACCAGATAAGATGACATGAGATCAAGAGGCTACAAGTGTAGCTTCTATGGCTTCTACTTCAATGTTTCCTGTGAAATTTGAGTTGGGCAGGCCTTTGCGTGTGGCCTTTCCTTTCCCAGCATACGCCTCCCGTTTCACTTTCAGCCGATATGGCGTCAAATCATCAAATCAATTCTCGAAGCTCGAAAACAATGGATGCTAGCATTCTCGGCCAAGCTGCATGGTGTGATGTCAAACGGCCAAATGATCCAAACAATTGGGCAAAATTTGTGTTCGATTCTATTGCCTGACAGCTTCAAATTTTGTGTTCGTTTTGGCAACCGTAGCCTCAGCCAACTTAGCAGCCTCGCTTGGGGCACGTTTTTCTTGCCGTTCACCTTCATCTTTTGCCTTTCGACTATTGACTAGTGTGACATTGGCCATTTTCCATTATTTTTCTCCAGATGACGATTAGTTATGATTAGTTACAGTTAAGTCAAATTAGTTCGTTAGGCCGCTGGTAACTAGTAAACAACTAGTTTAGCTAGCTAGTGGCTAGTGAATTGTGAGTTGCTAGTGGCGGCAGCTAGCTGTTATCATCAGCGTAGTATCTATTGATCTATTGATTGTTTTTCTAATGCAACACTCGATATCATCATGTTTTTGTTATTGTTTTGTTCGTTTTGAACATTGTGGGTAAAAACCGATCTCCAATATCCATGAATCCATTGACTATCGATCTATCATCCACAAACTTTTTCGGTCGGTGTGGTATTTGCGCCCGTTGAATTATTTTCATTCCTGACCGCCAAACCGCCAACAATGCACAGTAGCGTTTCTCACTCGTTGTCGCATGGCGATGCCCGATCAAACCAATATTGCTGTTGATGGAACATGGGGCTGAATACTGGTAGACTCTGTAGGCTCGTCCACTATATAGGACAAGACCCAGAAGACCCGGTGGGTTATGACTATGATATTCTTTCAAAGATCAAATTAAGAAGATGGAAATTATTGCATACCAGGCATACCATTGAATTTTGGTCCAACCCATTCCCGTTGGGGATGCCATGACCGAGCTTTGGCCAGAGAGGAAAGGAACATATATAATATATGGTTCCAGCGCATTGGCCAAGGGGTAGGCGTAGGTCCAGGCAAAGCAGACAAATATAGTGGCATCTCATCAACATGCTTGCCCTGCTCGTTCTGGCCATGTTTCCGCCCCGCCAAGAGGATTTACATTGTCTTCGTCCGCAAAGACGTGGGGACTTCTGCGACGCTGCAGAAGGTGGTGAAGACGATCAAGGAGAGCAGAGGTGGAGAAAGAAATTGCAGCAGTGATTAGGAGAGGAACATTGTTAGTTATTCAGGTATTCAAAATCAAGAATCAAAACAAAAAGAAACAATTCAATTCTCAGTGGATGTTTGTTTTAAAAGGTTGAAAACTTCAAGGTTGGCAGTGGCTAATGACCTAGAATATCCCAAATCCTTCTTGGGATACACTCTGGGCTTTTGTGTTTCCATGACGACTGGCAGCGACAGCCTTTGAATTGGGCTTTCGCGGGCAGGACATCACCGATATCCGCTCCCAATCTCCACCGACGAAGTGTGCAAACATCATGTTCTTGCCTGGGCCGGACTTGACGAATGCTTTGAAGATCTCAGCCAGGGGTGGAAAGGCCGTTGTTCAGTGAGCATTTCAATCATCGCAGGATTTTTTGCCATGCATGTTGTGGTATGATGACATTTTCAAATGTCAAATTCAGTTTATGACACATGTCATTCTTTTGCAGGGCTGTTTGTTCCCATGATTGGTGCATGCCCACATGCGGGGCCATGTGGTATTTGATATGTTTCATAAATCCATGGTAAGTTTTGGCTAAATTGTATGAGATTTACCAAGGGCAACACAGCTGCTACAGCTACAGTGTAAGCTATGGCCATGGCAAGTGGTTGTTCCATCAACGTTTCCAAGTTGTCAACGTTAGAGATAGCCAGCCAAATGTGAATCAAACCATCAGGTTCTGATAGTGGCTAAACATATATTAAGAGATGTTTTTTTGGATCAAACATGTTGGTAGCATTGTGAAGGTTGTGCATGGGAGTACATCCCGCCTGGGACTTTGGAAAAACAACTTGGGAGTCTGAACTCAACAAGTCAATCAATAACCAATATTTTCTTGCTTTACCAAACACTAGACATCCTAAACCCTAAACCCTAAACCCTAAACTCTGTCCCAGAAATTTCGCGAGAGTTTTGTTCCCTTTATGTATGAAAACAAAACAAAAACATGGTAACAAAAACTGTGCAAAGTACATTGCATTTTTTTTGCGATGTTGTGTCAGATCGTATTTTTTTTACGATTATCCGTGAAATCGTATTTTTTTGCGATTGTCCGTGAAATCGCATTTTTTTTGCGATTGCCCGTGAAATCGTATTTTTTTTGCGATTGTCCGTGAAATCGTATTTTTTTTGCGATTGTCCGTGAAATCGTATTTTTTTTGCGATGTTGTCTCAGATCGTATTTTTTTTGCGATGTTGTCTCAGATCGTATTTTTTTTGCGATGTTGTGTCAGATCGTATTTTTTTTGCGATGTTGTGTCAGATCGTATTTTTTTTGTGATTGTCCGTGAAATCGTATTTTTTTTGCGGATGGGTGAAGTTGAACATTTGGAAAACGCATTTTTTGCACAACGCATGTCAGTGTTGACATCCAAATCACATTTTTCATTTTTTGCATTTCGTATTTTTTTTGCATTTTTGATGCTTGTTTTTTGCAAAAAAAATACGATTTTTTGAAAAATTGCATTTAAAATGCAATTTTTTTTGACATTTGCATTTTTTGGGAAATGGGAATGCACCAGTGTGACAAAATCGTATTTTTTCCAAGCCAACATCCTTTGAGATTTGCAAATTCGTTTTTTTTGCGCACTTTGAACGTGTCCAGTTTGCATTTTCTCCCAACATGACAGATTCAAACTTCCATTTGCTGGCAGGGCGGCACTTCTGCTGGCGCTCCTGGCGAAAGTGAGGAGGCGACTTTTCCACGTTGGAAAGAGGACAGCGCAAATTGGCGCCATCGTTTGCAGATCAGCCCATCGTTCAGCCCATGGACTGGGCGACCCAGCTTTAAAGGGGCTGGGCTCAGTCTGACTCCCCGTGTACGGGACTTGATCGATATCGTTGTTGCTTCTCGAATGAAAACCCTTGATCTTTCAGCAAAAGACGTTGAACCTGAGATGAACCAAATTTTTTTGGATGTCTCTCAAAGCTTGCAAAGAAACGCATTCAGCTATGGTGAAGGAAACCGCAAAGTTCACAAATGCTTGACCACCAGCAGTTGCTTGTACAGTTTCTCCGCTGATCGAGTGATCACACCCGTCGAATGTCTTGCTTTTCAAGGATTCCCGAAGAATATCAAGATCCCGCAATCGATTTCTGGGAATGATTTGAGAACCTTCGTGGGAGAATCTATGAACTTACCTTGTTTGGCATCAGTCATATGGTCATTGTTTGTGAACATTGACTACAGTGGCTGCGTTGCCAACAAAGGATCTGTGGCGCCAGATCAGTAGGATGTTGCGGTTGCTGCAACAACTCAACCGCAGCAGTGTTGAGGAATTTTGATCTTGGACAGCAGTAGGTCTCTGGGATCTTCATGGTTGAGGCAATGAAATTGAATCACAATTTTTTTGTTTATGTCTATATTTATAAAGTTGCTAGTTAGTCTCCGCCATTTACTAGTCAGTTTTTAGGTATTCCTTTGCGTCTTTGGGGTCCAAATCCTTTTGGGGTGACTGTTATGTCATGTTATGAACTGTGATGTTATGTCCAACTTCTAGTCTAAGTCCCATATGTTCTGTCATTGTTGGTTGTTGATTTGGTTTGTTGGTTTGTTGGGTTTGTTTGGTTTGTTTGGTTTGTTTGGTTTGTTTGTTGGTTTGTTGGTTTGTTGGTTTGTTGGTTTGTTGGTTTGTTGGTTTGTTGGTTTGTTGGTTTGTTTGTTTGTTTGTTTGTTTGTTTGTTTGTTTGTTTGTTTGTTTGTTTGTTTGTTTGTTTGTTTGTTTGTTTTATGTGCTTGTTGTGCCTCTTTCAAATTCACTATCACATTTGTGCAGTATGTTGTTAAGTGACAGGATCACAGAAGGGATTTATGTTCGATTGATGATGTTTGACGGGGGTATTGATGTTGAGATTCTGGGTACCCTTCTAGAGGACAAATCACTGGCTGATACATTGCATCATGTGATCACATTACCCTAACATTTTGTGTTTGGCAGTGCGTTCAACAGGTCACCAGACAAGGCTGCAAGCCGCTAGGCCCGCTAG
>VSDK01025205.1:32349-60778 GCA_009767595.1 Symbiodinium kawagutii
ACCGCTCTTTTGTCTTGAGCGTTCAAAGTTCCCTGACCATGTCGGATCTGTCAGTGACTCTGCTGGCGATGACAGTGTGATGAAGTGACGAGGTCACAATGTGATGCATTCATCAGGGATGAATGCCAATGATCCAGGACTAAGACAGCTTTCATTTGAGTCTAGCACATGCTTTCAAGAAAGAACCATTCTTGGTTTTATTCATTCAATTTAAAAACCATATTCATTCATTATTCAATGTTCATTGCCGTGATGTTATATTTTAATTCTATTTTCAAGTTAGGGTGGAGCTCAAGTAGAAGCAGACAACAATCCTCATGTTGGTTATCGGTATCGGGTATCGGTTATCGCTAACAAAGGTTTGATTGCGGGTGATTGGAATCATGATTCCTCAAAGATCATCTATCTATCTTGTTTTCATTCTCCGCTTCGCGGCTCGGCCCACCCATGCCTACCGTTGACCACACCAGGAACCAAGGGTGTGTTGATAACGCTGCCATGACAAACAGTTTGTTTTTTTTCTGATTTCCGTTCATACCACTGACCTTGAGTGTAGCCTGCATGCATAGTGTAAACATTGCAAGCAACTATCAAGCATGAATGATACAACATATCCACAAGTAAGTAATTTTGCGGTCGGGTGAAAGAAAACAACTAACTAAAGGGATCAAAAAAAATAACATTCATACATATGCTTCTCTCCATTGCCTTCCCTGTGTATATATACACATATATGACGCATAGTCTAGGCGGTCCACTCCAGTTGACTTATCAAAACACACACAAGTGGGTGAAACCCATGTACTGCTAGCCCAGCTGCTTTTGATTGGCCGTTGAATTCTGTTGATGCGAAAGGAGATTGCGCAAAAGAAGTAGGCAGAGAGATGGGAAAGAAACACATCTTTGAAAGACACACACCAAGAGATAGGCCGACGTACAGGTAGACAAACAAAGAACAAGAAAAGTAAAACAAAGAACTAATAAGGTTGGAAGCTACAGCCATGGCCCGTGTTCCATCCGACAATCATAGCAACCATAGAAATTGCAACGTGTTTTGGCCACTAGATTCCGCAGTTGCAAAACTACAGTTCCTCACATCCCACCTCCCATTGTGACGCTATGCTGTAGCTTCATGGCATAGTCATCTACCTTCGGTATTCATGACTGTCACCCACTTAAGCAGCGCAAATTTTCCCTGCGTTGATCGTTTACCATTCAAGCAAAATTGACTTTTATTGTTTATTGTTTATTCAAGTATGAACATTGAAAACGTTAAAGATAAATGTGTTTGATTTCAGCATCGCCACCTATTCCTAATAGTCCCCTTTCGGTCAACACCCAAGTCCTTAGACTTGAACGGAGCGCCTGGCAACGCATGTCTGGCAAAAATTTACAGTCCCACAAAAACATTGAATTCCATCCATCTCCAAACATGCGTGCGACTCACACACAGTGGGGGCGGTATTGACTAAGTAATGAACAATGAAGAGTTAACATTGAACTTTTTTTTTGTGATTGAACATCTAGCCAGTATCAACGATATCATGAAGAAGCATTAATCATTAGCCACTCACTAAGCGTCAACCAACTTGTTGGTTGAATGTCAAAGAGTCTTGGTGAAATCCAAATTGGGGAACACACAACGGCTTTGCTTGGTCACTCGGCCTGGCCTGTGACTTTAGACGCGAGGGTTGTGCAGACAGACCAGCGAAAACGCTGGAAATGAGAGGCTGTGGAAGGGGTGCTTCTTCGACCCGAGAGCAGCTTCATGACTCATGCAAGATGAATTGTCTATCTATCAAAAGTATGATTCAGATTGCCATAGTAATGTGATCATAGCGAAGGGTGAACTACCGCGGCTAGAACCTAGAATCTCCAAGACTGGTTTGCGGTTTGCTGTTCTCAACGACACAGTTCTCTGACCATCGCCATTTTTGTTGTTTACAAACCAGAGTAACTAGAGACGTAGTTTCTCCTACGAGGTTTCCTTCCAGATTGCAAAGCCTGAGTCGTTTCCTGAACACAGTTGGCATTGGTGTTCTCAGCCATATTGCCATATATATTTTATTGAGCAACATTGACTTCGGCAATCACAATGCTCCATCATGATTTGACTAGGACTGGAATCGAGTTGGTGGCCTGAGGCAATTTCATTGATTGATTCACCGGTTCAGTTGAGTTGCGCCGGCATTTTCCGTTTGTGCGCTTGATTGATCTTTTCCAGTTCAAGCATTTTGCGCCGCCTGTCCGTGTTTGCTTTGACTCTCTTGGATTCAGACGTCCAACATGAGTCTTTCCAAGGCAAGCCACACGGACACAAGTTCCCAGCAATTCACCCATAAAGTATAACAAATGGTGTTGGTCGAACCATTGGTTTTCAAATTCAGCCTCCGTGTAGGCTGATGATGAAATCATTTTAATCAGATTAGTCTTTGACTCAAATTGGAGAATCGATTACATTGTTTTGGTGACATGTGTTGACCACAAGCAACAACAATCATCTGGACCTGTGACCTTTGAGTTGTGGTGTTTTGCCGTGTAATGTGGTGACATCATCTTGAACATCTTGGTTTGATCTTTTTGATGTTGCAATCGAGTTGGCTTGATGAAATGTAGCTACTCAGTTACTATTGTAATTTAGTAATTGGAGTTTTGTATTGTTTGCTTTGATTTGTTTCCCGCACGGACTCAGTACTCAGTAGCGCCATCCATTCAATCCCAAGGATCCCAACATTTCCCGGCATTTTGGTATCACAGTATATCCAACATAGCCAGCATTGGAACCAAACCTGCGCTTGGAGGCTTCTGCTGTCGAGCCTGCGATGTCCGATGCCCTCGCCATTTGCTTCATGTGCAAGAGGAAGCAGAGCAAGGACACTGATGAAGTGTAGGAGTGTAGGAGTGCAGGATGAGATAATCAAGATTGCGACAGTCACGTTATATCAACGTGCTAGCTGCGTCGGCAGCTAGCAAACTAGTACAATGTACAGTATCAGTAATTAGGAAAACCATGCCGTCGTCAGATTTGGGTCTTGCAGTTCAATGATATTTCAACGAAGAAAGTAAAGATTGTTGAGGTGCTAGCCCGTTAGCATTATGCTGTCAATTGTTTTTCATCGAGGAAGTAAAGTAGCCATAGCAAGATTCAGGACCAGAAGCCACAGCCATTCTCTCAGCCATTTTGTCAGCTTTCCTATCACATTCCCTGTGTTTGAGCCCGTTTCGAATACGTTCCCATCCCGTTTCTGAGCCCGTTCCCAAGCCCGTTTCCCAAGCCAATTGTTTTCTGTTTCTATGTGTTTTTTGCATTGACGACATTTCTCAATCTGTTTGATCCCTTCAAGATTCAAGTCAAAATCATATTTCCAAGTTCATACCCTGCTTCATCCCTTTGGTGGAAATTTTTGAATTTTGTTTCCATGTCCCGTCCCGTTTTGGATGCATTTCAATCCTTTTTTTTGTTTCCATGATCTTCCCTGCTTGTTTTAGAGCCCGGTTTATACCAACCCTTTTTGGTGTTTTTTTCAATTTGTTTCCATGTTCCCATTGCGTTCCCAGCCGGTTCTTTAACTTGTTTCAATCCAAAATTCCGTTTCCCATCGTATTCCCCATGTCTATTTCAATTTGTTTCAGGTCCCGTTTCCATGTTCCCATCATGATGCCGCCCACTTGATCCCGCTTCACTTTTGCTTGCTGTCCCACCCCGGTTTTGATTCCGTTTCACTGTTCCACTATTTTTGCTTGCCCTCAATCCCGTTTGAAAGCAATCCAGCTTCCATGTTGCCGTGGCCATCCCAGCCCATTTTGTAAGGCCATGGCAACCAGGGGCAAGCACATGGATGCATATTGGCGTATTGCTTAGGCCTAGGCCTAGGCATAGTGGTGGCAAATCAATGGAACCCTACAATGGATATACGCTGAAGATGCGAGGCATCATGATTTAGCTATTGACAATTTATGATGGTTTCTGATCTATGCTGCGAAGTAAGTTTAGTTGTTTAGTTTAGTTTTTTTGCTTTTATGTATAATGTATAATGTAAAGGCAATCAAATCTTGGCAACACATGTCAAAAAATATTGCCACGGTTACTTTTCTTCTATGTTAGTTACTGTCAGTTGTTAGCCAAACCTTTTGTCTTTGGGGTTTTGTGGCTTTGCTGCTTTCCACAGGAAGTGGTCTTTTCAGTTCGCAACGGGTGCCTGCGCTGTGTCACCTTGGCCTACGAGGCATTTCCTAAGATGGAATGGGACCAACTCACCACTGCGTATGTCGAGTCTCCTGCGGTTAAGACCTCATGGGACACAGCCTTTCGCATCTCTGAGGGGGAGGAAGACCAGCCCTTTCGAATGAGGTCTTCTGTGGTTGCTCACAACCTCATCGGAGTACAATTGAAGCGGAAATATACCGCCCTGACAGAGCAGGAGGTCATTGCTGAGTTCCATTTGCCTCCGGAGGCTTTCGATGTGGACATGAAATGGGTGATTCTTAGCAACGAGGACGGTGAACCTGAGAAGTTTTACCTCTTTGAGTCCCAGAAGGGCAGGACAGTCACCTTCATGTCCCAGCATGAGATGGTTCGTGCAGACCATATTCTCGAAGCTGACAACATGGTTCGCAGAGAACAGCCCGCTGAGCGGTTCCAAGTCTTATGCCGAGAGGAAGTGTTGAGCCGACGTCCTCAGATTCCCGTTGCCAAAGCCAAAGCCCAAGCTGGCGCTGGTAAAGGCGACAAGAATCCTTGGAAGTTGATGACGCTGGCTGAGGCTACTACCCGTGCAGCAGCAATCATTGCAGCTCGGGAGGCCCAAGAAGCTGATCCTAATTCAAGGCCATCCGAGGCTGCGGCTGCAGCGCCAGTAGATGATGGCCTTGGCTTTGTTGCTGTTGAGAAGGTGGAGGTGGCCACACCTGCAGCTGCAATTGCAGCAACCAACCGAGCCAAGAGAGCCGCTCCCAAAGCTGGTGGGCCACGTGCTCCGCCAAAGAAATCATCACGCAGAAAGTCTCCTGCCCGTGAAGAGCCCGCTCAACCCTCTACCCCTGTAGTGGCGGGAGATAATCAAAGCGTGGTTTCTGGAATGTCTGGAGGGCATTCCTCAGGAGCTGGGGGAATGGATCCACACACAGCAGATGGTTTGGCCAATGTCATCAAGGCCAAGATCGGCTCCGGGGACGTCAAGTCTGTTCGCAGCTTGGACATTCCTCGTGTTTTGTGTGGGGAGCAGCTGGGGCGCAGCTTGAATGGCGTTCCTCGATCGCACCCTAGGTTGAACTTGTGGGTCTTGGTCTTTGGGCTTTATGGTTCAATTGGCTTGTTGTATTATTAGGTCCGAGTCCAGGATTTGAAAATCCAAAGTCCTCGCAGCTCAGAGTGACTAGCTAATGAGCTAGTGCAGTATGCTGTTGCTTACTATAATCGCTACTGCTACGGGTAATGACTGATCCTTAGCCTTAGATGTTGAAATCTGTGGAGGTGGATGTGTGCTCAAAAATCTCCAAAGTTATGAAACTTGTCGGGTTCCTTTGGCCCTCAGCCTTTCTCTAGCGTCGCATACATACATACGTACATACATACATACGTACGTACGTACGTACGTACATCCATCCATCCATCCATCCATCCATCCATCCATCCATCCATCCATCCCTCCGTCCATCCATCCATCAATCCATCCATACATACATACATACATACACACACACGTGCATACATGAATACATACATACAAACGTACATACGTACATACAAACATACATGAATACATACATACATACATACTTACATACATACATACATAGAACTACACATACATTCATACCAAACGCACGTGTACACACATACACATTCACATACATACATACATGCATACCTACGTACACGCGTACATACGGACATACATACATACATACATACATACATACGTACATACATACATAGATTACATAGATTACATAGATTACATACGTACATACATACATACATACATACATACGACATACGCAGTCACACACATACACATATACAACCATACATACGCATACATACATACATACATACATACATACATACATACATACATACATACATACATACATACATACATGCATAGGTACGTACACGCATACATCCGCAGGCACACATGCACACACATTCAGACATACGCAGCTGCGCACATACACACATACATACATGCATACGCGCATACATAGGTACATGCAGGTAAAGCATACATACATATACATTCGTACATACAGACATACATGAATACATACATACATACAAACAAACATACATACCTACATACATACATACATACATACATACATACATACATACATACATACACAGACATCAATACACACATACATGCGCAGTCACACACACATACACGCGTATATCCATCCATCCATCCATCCATCCATCCATCCATCCATCCATCGATCGATCCATCCATCCATCCATCCATCCATCCATCCATCCATCCATCCATCCTTCCGTCCATCCATCCATCCATCCATCCATCCATCCATCCATCCATCCATCCATCCATCCATTCCTCCGTCCGTCTGTCCATCCATCCATCCCTCCGTCCGTTTGTCCATCCATCCATCCATTCATCCATCCATCCATCCATATGACATAGGACATGGGATACACACGTGCATTGAAATTTCAACATTTTCAAACAGATAACAACATTGAATATATATTTTCATTTTTTTAGAGATTACAAATACATTTTTATGGTGTCAGTATGTATGATGGTCTTCATATTTTTCGAAAAATGTATGTAGCTTTTTGCATCTCCATTTGGATACTTGTACATCACATACGGCCTAGAGCCTAGGGAGTATACTTGGACACAGTCAGCCAATCCATTTTTGGGGGGGCAAGGCCCAAGATTGTAATCGTTGCAATCCTCCCTTCCTTTGCATCTTTGGTTGTTGGGGCAGGCGCGGAAAGTGCTCGAGAAACTCCAGGAGATGTCCTTGTCCAAGGAAGCTCTGCTGCTGACGCAGCGGATCAAGTTGGTTGAGTTTGCCAGCAACTTGGCAGAGCGAGCTTCGTCGATGCCGCTGACCGAGCTGAACCGTTCGGTGGAGCCCTTGAGCGCTGAAGGCATCGCGTTCCCCTTTGAGATGCAGCTTCGCATCCTTACCCGTCATTGTGTTCATCATGCCGGTGAGAAGGACGTTGACGCATTCTTGGAGATTTGGACGCCTTGGTCCCTCTACGAGTCGGAGATTGACGAGTTTAACCCATGCCAGCCCTTGATGAGGAGCTTGGTGGCAACTTTGCAAGACCGGGAGATGGAACTCACCAACCTCATTGCGGAAGAAGAGCTGACTGGACCTGAAAAGGATTCTAGGAACGAAGCTCTGACTGCTCAATGGAAGGTCCGCGGGCAGTTGCTGCTCCAGTGACTCCAGTGGCCAGGGATGTCAATCTAGGGTTTGGGGTTTTACGATTTCATTCCATGCCACATCCGATTGATAATGATATGTAATTATCATCCCAATTGTTCCCACAGCTGAGCCGATAGATTTCAATAGCTCACTAGGGCGAGATTTCATGCCCATGGGCAAAACATGATGTCCATAAGTATGTACTACGTTCTTCCTTCAACCCATTGATGCTGTCAGCAGGCTCTGGCTGATGCCGTGCTCGAATCGTTTCTCAACGATTATTTCTTGCATCTCATCGCCCAAGCTCCCAGGGCCAATGACCAGCTGATTTCCTTTTTGCGGAAGGTTTTGCAAAGCAACGAGGTGGCTGAAGAAAAGGGAGCGGTGGCCGACCTGATGTCCGAAGTCAAACATTCTGTGATGAGAGTCGCCGCCCTTTGCCGTGGTCTGTTCGCTCTCTTGAGTCCCAAGGTTTCTTTGGCTGGTTGGCTTCAGATTTGTTGGGGAATAAGGCAATGATATTTTTTGGGTTCAGGTTATTCGAGCATAGGTCGATTTCCAAACGAAGCAAACGCTGCAGGCCTCACCCCGAGGTTAAAAACAAATTTTGAAACAAACAACTTTGTAACAGCCAGGTTTTCTTGGAGGCCACCTGCTAGCAGCCAGCGTGATCATTAGTCATTGGTCATAATCAGTCATTAGTATTAAGTCATTCCATTGTCTTTGGAATACTTTTTCCATTGTGATGACTTTTGAATAATTGATTCCATTGACAATCCAGTATTGATGTATATTTATATTTATATATACACATATATGATGCTTTTGTTCTCATATTATCTACCGAGGCAGCAAACAAAATTGTTTCATAGCAGAGTGCCTGCAAGATACAATTTGTAACAACCAAACACATCACATCGCAACATCCATTCACAATATTGGAGCTGAAGGGAAAAGATTTTGCCGCCCAATGCTCAGAGAATGGAAAATTTCAAGGCAAAAGTTTGAACATGACAGCTCCAAAAAATGAAGGATGATATTTTTGAAGATTTGACATGTGAATGAAACCCTAGCCCTATTACTACTTTCAATATTCAATATTCCACCCTGATATCCATGGAAACAGTGCCAGACAGATTGATAAATCTCATTCACTGGCCGTTAGCTCATTGCCCACCATTCATTGCCCTGGTAGCTATCATCCTTGGTTTGATTTTAATTTTAATCATGTTAATCGAGACCTTGTAGTGAAGTCAACAGCTAACCGCTATCCCGGTTGTAAGACCTGTTGCTGGATGAAGACACGCTTGCCCCTTGGTACTTCACATGGCAAAAACTGTGAGTTTGCTGTTTGCTCATTTTCAAATTTCAGGCTGGAGTGTGGGGTTCTACCGCATCCGATGTGGAGTTGGTTTGCAAATCCAAGAAGGCCAGAACTTTGAAGAGCGGAGCCCCCGGAAGCAGTGCGCATCAGCCAGAGCGTGCTGTCCAGGAACTGCTTGCAGCATCAGAATGGTGGGGATCTGTTGTGCAGGACTTCTTCCGGTGCGCTGCCAAGAGCAAGATCCTTCAGCCGAAGATGGACGAACACCTCTCGATCATGACAAGCACTGAGCACGTTTTTGTCTTGAGCCAGACACACCTTGTCACTTTGCTCTCTGACCTTGAGGAGTTCAGGGCCGACTTGAGAAAGGGTGCAGCTGACGACTTTGAGCTTGCGCTGTTCAAGGCGGTTGAGAAAAAAGTGGAGGAGATTGTGAAGTTCCAAAGTGCCTCTGAGGTGAACAAGTTGGGCTTGACGGGCATGGTTGCGCACTTGAAACGTGGTTTGGAGCTGCTTTCTGACCATGTTGGTGCTGGTGCCGCTTTAGAAAAGCTGAATGTTTGGCATGGCAACCTGAAGGCTGAGTTTGCCCAATTCACTTTTTCAGACCAAGTGATCAAATGCATCTCTGACCGCAACATCCATTGGGCGGATTTGGAGAAGGCCTTGAAGGCCGTTCAAGGTTCAAAGCTGCAAGCCATGGAGTCCGTCGAGATTTGGGCCATGATGTTCAACGATCTCCTGGAGAAGGCGCTTTCGAGATAGGTTTCCATTTGTCATTTTTCAGTCATTTTTCAATCAGATCGTTTGTCGTTTGCTGCCTTTGGTCATAGCTAGCCTATGGCCACATCAAGCGTTTGACAGTAGCTGCGCTCCAGCCAAGTCTAGGAGTCTAGGTCCTAGGTCAGCAAAAATTTGGTAGTTGGTAGGTAGTTTTCCATCGTTTTTTGGGTTTCCCAGGTATACATGCCAGTTACCAGACCCCGATCCTTTTTGTTGCTGGGTGATATATATTTAGATCATCATTTGTTGTTGTTTCGATCATTATGGATTGGTGTCCAATTCAAAACAATGTCGGCTAGCGGCTAGCGGCTAGGTCCAGTTCCTAGTTGCCAGGCCAACATCATTAACCATACCGGGCGCCCAGCTCTGGACGACAATGCCATGCACCGTAGCCTTCTTGATATATGACATACGGTATGGTAAGCAGAGAGTCTTTGGATTCCAGAAGGAGCCACAAAAATATCGCTATTAATTAGTTATTTACCGGTTTCTAGCCCATCATGAAGCATGTTTTCTTGCTTTGGTCATGACCGTGCACCGTGCATGATCTTTTCATTACAAATTATTACGTATCTAATGTGTAATCAGTTTCCATCTATATAGCTATGTCACTGCCGGTTGCTCTTTACGAGTTGCAGTATCGGGTCAATTCAGCCACTTGTACGGTTTGATTTTGGTTCTTATCCAGCATTGGTGGTTGGTGATTGGTGAGGCTAGCGGCTAGCAGCTAGTGATAGTGAAGTACCAATGGTATATTCATGTGTCACATGTTCATTCCACACAGTCATCAGGATCATGAGGATCACTTGGACCATCCTTCCGAATTAGTGCCAATAGATAGATTGCCGCCTCAGCTCACAAAAATATGTGGGCCATATTCTGGGCGCATCACCGGAAGTTAGCTGTTGAGTTGTGTGGCGTAATGGTTTGGGGCGCTGTGGGTCCTGCTTAGGCTTAAGTTTTACGGCGCATTACAGCGCTATTTTAGCGCTCAAACTATTGTATATAGTGACACTGTCGTGTTGCTGCTTCAGGTGAAGGCTGGCACTGCCGAGGGTCTTCATTTCCAAGTGGTGCAAAACATGATCAAGCAGTTCTTGCAGTCTGATGGCGATGATTCTGAGCGCGAGGCTTTGCAGGCAAAATTCGACTGCGCTCACCATGGCAATGTGGCGCTCAAGGAGAAGATGGCTTTGGCTCTGGTCTTCAAGCAACATGGCGTTGATGGCCAGAACTTTGAAGCTTCTCTTGCTGCGGCGGTCCGCAGCTGGACACGCTACACCGAGGCAGTCGAGTGCGCCCAGAAGAGTCCTGAGTCCCAGCATGTCAACACGGACTTCACTTCTTTGCTGGACAGTGATGGTTCTGGCATTGCTGATTTGTGGGGCAGGGCCGCAAGCGCTTGGAAGGAGAAGGTGGCCTCAGCGACCAAGTCCCTCCAGGAAACCATGGAGGTTGGGGCGCAATGGAAACAAGACACCGATGAGAAGACATCCATGGAGATGCTCGTCTCCGTAGCCGACCCGACGCTCATGCAGGTGAAAGGGAAACGATTGACATCCCAGAGAGACATTTTGGACAAGGCCAGTCCACCCATGCCGATTTCAAACATACTTCAGTCATTCTGCTAGTCAAGTCACTCTCATTAGCAGTCATCAGTCATTAGCTCGTCGTCAATCCTAGAGTCCTAGAGTGGCCTAGGTCCTAGATTCCCAGATTCTGGATGCGAGCACCTCTTGCCTCACGTGCTCTCTACAGACTCTAGACTCTAGACTCTAGACTCTAGGTTTCGAAAAAGGTAAATCAAACCGAACAATGTGCAAATGAGATGTCGGTGTTATCAGATTGGTTGTTGTCGGATGTTAATTTGGTTGTAAACGGCGTTGGTTGTTGTGTTGTGTGGCAGGGTTGATTCCAATTTGAAATTAGCCACATCTATTTTGACTTGGGGCCCCATTGTTTTTTTAAAGTATAAACTACGCGATCCATGATATCCATGGGGATCCAACTGCGTTGAAATCATATGTCATATCGGTTGTGGCTCAGTTGTCCTATAGTCTTATAGTTTTGGATGTTGGGAACATTGGGTATATTGCGGTATACTATACTTATCAGACCAGAATTTGGGGTTCATGTTTGTCGCCTATCATATTTGAAATCTCGATTTGTGAAGTTAGGCATGGAGGTGATGCCCTTTGCAGTTGGTGCCGGGTGTTGTTGGATTGCAATGACTTAAACTGTTGGTGTATGTGCGTGTGTGTGTGTGCGCGCGTGCGTGTGCTCTTCCACAATGTTGGCAAACCAAATAAGTTATGGTGGCGCTAGCTTCGCTGTTCCGACGCTTTTTCAGTTTCAATTAGAAGGCTGGCTCGGATAGAATTAGAACATTTGCGTGCGAGCCACCGTGGGCTCGGGATTGGTGACCCTTGTCTCTGGTTCTTGGAGCCGTGAAGCAATTTCACAACCATTGAAAATTTTGAACGGCCGAGCTCCATTTGACTTAAATCGCAATGCTGGTGGGTCAGACAGTCCTTGAACTTTTGGGTTCCTATTTCGCCTAAATTTTGAAGCCTTGGAGCTCGGACCCCTTGAAGACAGGACATATTGCAAAGATGAGACACATCAAAACAAATTCATTGCAGTGACTTCCACCTCAAGCGCATATGGGGGAAACACATGATCTCGGGATTGCTGTTTTTTGTTTTTCATGCCCCTAGTGCAAGAAGGTAGGCAAGACCCAGGCAAAAACATTTTGAAATGCCGAAGCGGCGTGCGCAAATGAAATGCCAATGTATTGATGGTGATTGAGGGTTGGAGTTAGAGCTGATAAACATGATCAATTGGTACTTTGGAATGATGATGTGATGAATCCGGTACGGATGGAACTGATGCTGATGTGCATGATGGAGGCTTCGATGATGATGGCGCCCATGATGATGTTGAAAATCGGAGAAGGGGGAATGGGGCCGATGAACAGATATCAGAATGACTGAATGTGATATTCAGAATTTCACCGGTATGATAATTCAGATTTTTTGGTCGTTGGTCAAAGGCGGCTAGCGGTCAACGATGGCAGAGGTTACAAGTAACGGTAACGGGTACGAGCAACGGTTGTAACTGTTTAGGTCAACGGGTACCCTTAACGGACTAATTATTGTGTTTAGCATCGAATTGGTTTCATTGATATTCTGATATTCAATTCAATTTTAAATGCCCGTCAGTCATTACGCCACTACATTATTTGGTGTTGTGTATGTTTGTGTGGGAGCACTCAGAAGTACAAAAGCATTGGTTCCTTGGGCATGTCATTTTCACCATTGACTGCGAAGGTTGTATCGAATGCTGCTACCTTCCTCGACAAGTATGGCGACCATGCGGCCTTCAAAGGGTCTGAAGACCTTGCCGGTTTGAATTCGGCCATGGACACGGCCCGGGAGACCTTGACGGCCGCTTTGCTGTTGAAAGTGGAAGCCATGTTGATCCATGCCTCCAAGAGCAAATTGAAAACGACCCAGCGAGAGCTCGTGCTCCAGCAGGAGGCCGAGCTTAGCGGATCCGATTTGATCGACACCAGCATGGTTCAGCCTGCGCTGTGGCAGTGGGCTTTGACCAACCATTTGCAGACGAAGTGAGCTTTTGAACGAGCTGCTGGCAATGCCTGCGGCGCTTCGACTTGAGTTGAGTTGATCTGAGGCCGCGGCAAGTAGCCAGTGGTAGGTGGGCAGTGCTGATTTTTGTTTTGCGGCACCGAGTTTTCTTTTGGTTTCAGCAGGCGCCTTAGAACCTTGCATCTGCAGGGAATGGTGCCGGTATGGAAGCCAGTTGAGGGCCGATGCGACGTCTTCCACAGGGCATCATTTTGTGACACCCTTTGCTGCAGCCTTCACTTGAGTGTTGTCCATTCGAAACCTTTTTTGAAAGACAACATTTTATTCATTTCCTCAGGGCTCAACGCTTTTGGTTGGGCTTCCATAGATCCTAGGCCGTAGGCCCTATATTCCAAAGGTTTTTTGGAAAGACAGGACTCTAGAATCCTAGAACCTAGAATCTAGAAATGTAGATTCGATCATCTGGGGCCAACTGATTCCGAACCTTATTTGAGGCTTTTGGTGGTTAACCATGGTTGGAAACATATCATGTTAAAAGTTGTTCATGTCGCTCAGTACTGTGGAACTATCTCTTATTTCTATTTGTGATGATTTGTGATTGGCATTATTTGTATCCATCTATTGCTGAAAATTCATCGTTGTTTACGGGGAAATCAAAATATCATTGGTGTCGCTTATTGTTTATTGTTTTCCCTTTGCTCCCAAGAAACCATTTCAACTTTGCAGATGGTTTGTCATGACCCCAAAATCCAACAACCGTTCCCATTCATTCGATCCTGGTTTTTATTTCATTCAAAGGGGAAACATAGTTTTTGTTTTGATGATGCTGATAGTGGTTCCTGATCAACGCAGTTATTGTGTGCAGTGTTTGTTGCAGCCTGTGGGTGTAGGGGACACAAAGCGCATTCTTTTGTGCTGGCATGATGTCCAGCGTCGAAGTCTAAGTCCTACACTTTTCAAGGACAGCTAGCAGCTAGCTGTACTTTCCCTTCTCCAGCCAATCCAAGCCACGGCGTGGAGCAAGGCGGGAGCAGATAGTTAGATGGAAGCTGGGAGCAACCATTCAATCTCGAACATCCATGAACCACGCGGCAAAAACAATGGGAACCGTGCGGTGAGTGATCGGTGCCATATCGGCGCAGGATGTCCAGAGATTGGCTGAATCCGTGATGAGCTATGGTGATACTGGGGTTCTGGTGTGCAGGCGCTATTTGTTATCAAATATGCGCATGCTGTGTGCGATGATATATCATAGCGTCATAGCGTATCATATTTTCACATGTATGAATATTGTAAATGCATGTATTTAAATAGTAGTTAGTAGTTAGATGATCTACGGTTTTTGGAATCTATGATCTATCAATCTATCAGTAACTTTCGGATTATCGGTTCGGTTTGTTGTTACTTGTTTGTCATTGACCACGGTTGCCCTCAACAATCAGCTATCGGCTATCCCTTGCAGGTGTCAAACAAATCTTCCGATGCTTATGGCAAGACATAAGTGCCGGGCCTTATCACACCATTTGCGCCCCCAAAAGAATGGGTGAAGTTTGGTTACGGTTAGTCGGTTAGTTTGGTGGTTCCAGGGGTCAGTTCTGTTCTCAATGCTGGTTCAAGAGCTTAGCGTGCCAAACCATCGGCCTCTTCGGTCTTCTCTTTTCATTTCACCGATCAACTTAAAAGACCTATGTATTTATTTTATATTTTCATGGATAGATTGCGTGGCATAGTAGGAGGCAAAACCGTTGTTAAAACTCTAGACTCTAGATCTACAAACAAATGCTGAAACATGAAGTGCAGTTGAAATACAATATTCAATATCCGATCCGATCTTAGGCCTTTGGTTCAGGCCTTGGATTTTTTGTGGCTGCGTGCTGCTCAGCTGTCTTGGTTTTGTTCTTGGCGGTGTTTTTCTTGTTGAGGCGAGCTTTGCTGCGTTTGTTTGTTTTTGTGTTTTGTTTTTTTCCGATCTTTGTTGTTGATGCTGTTGTTGTCGTTGTTGGCGGTGGTGACGGGGGCGGTGCTGCTGATGCTGCTTTTGCTGTCGCTGTCCTTGGCCCTGTTTGTGTCGCTTTCGTCGTTTGGTGGTGGTTTTGTTGGCCTCGTGTTGCTTGTGCCATTGTTGGTTGTTATTGCTGATTAGTTGCTGCTATTGATCGACATTTTGTGTTCAAGTATTAGCCTCCCCGCAAACACAGAGAACATGCAGACCTGAGACATATGCTGTATGACGTATATAGTATATGTCATATGGCCATATGGCAGTTGACAGGCGCATCACAGGATAGGCCAAGGTAAGTAAATAACAAATAATTAAGAAATATTATTTATTTTTCTTATTGATATTGTTAAATTATCACAGCATTACAATAATATATTGGGCATGAAGTTCAGTCGCACACTTCAGGTTTTTGAAAAAAGTCCGGAGGGAACCCCCGCAAAAGCTTTCTTTCTGGGCCGGAATCTAACACCAATCGGAAGCGGTTGCTGCGCTTCTTTTTCTGCTAGGCCCGCTAGGCCGCTAGGCCGCTAGGCCAGGCAGCTGCTAGGTCTTGAGCCGTACGCTACACACAGTGGTGTATGCGATAAATTACATCGCCAGGAACATTGTGAAAGCGCACGGCGTTACACATTGCATGCGCAATCAGTAGTAAGTTCTGCTTCGCTGCTTCGCTGCTTCCCGTTTGCGCCTTGTGTGCGGCATTCTGTTGATCGTTTCCCGCCCTCTGTTCCTTCTGTTAACAGAAGCAGGGCTGACGCATGCAAACAGGACCCCATCACATCCCGGAGCCAGCGGGCGCCTTCAGCCATTGAATGGAATCACCTTGTCAGGCTCAACGGCGACCAGCGACCATTGAACATCATCATCAGCAACATCGCCATCAGCATCGTGTGGCATGGCCACTGCTTCGCCTTGAAGTGCGTGGCGTTGTGTGACCGACTTGCAGCTACTTGGGTGGCTGCGTCGGCTACCTATTTTGGCGTTGCGGCCAGTCTATGCCCCTAAGGCTCTAAGGCCCTTTGCCCTTTGCTTGCTGCTTGTTCCAATCCTACCCCATCCGCCTATCCGATCCGTGCCCCCAGCTTTTGCGCCACGTCAGCCGTGACAGCCGCGACTGATTTGAACTTTGTTTGCGCCTTGCTTTTGGCGTGATGTCCATGATGCCCGGTCTAGGATGTCAGCCTTACTTTTGGCAGGGCAGGGGCCTAGCAGCTTGTGGGCCTACAGCCTCCAGAGCTTGGACTTGGACCAAGACTAGACTAGTGGCTAGACTAGACTAGAGACTTTTAAAGCCAAGGCGCCCAGGATTCAAGTCCCGTCACCGTCCTTGCCTTGTTTGATGCCAAGTACATTGGCGCGGCACCAAGGCCCAAACTTTTTCCAATTCAGCTCTTGTGGCCGCCGCAGCCAATGAGCCAATGCTACCGGCGCCCGCTGCTCTTCGCTGGGACAAGGGCCGGTAGTCCCAGGCCCCAGGCTATGCATTTTTGCAATTACTAGTCGCCGTATCAGTGTCAATATCAGATCAGCGTCAGAAATTAAGTATTGATATTGTTTATTCAGTTTATTTTTACCTATTACCTGTTACTGATACTGTTATTTTTTTGCCGCCATTTCATATTTCATATTTTTGTTTTCATTTTTTCATATTTCTCTCTCTACCGTTCTAATACTGTTTTTATTGAACTGCAGCTAAGCCAGGCGTGTTATCTGTTTTCTGCCATAGCTTTATTGTAGGCCCCGTCTTTGCGATCGCGCTGTCAGCGTTTACTTCTTGCGCCCCCTTATGGATTGCTTGGTGCGCTGATTTTGGTCAAAGGCATCATGCGCCCCATTGCAGGAAATTAAACCGCAGATGTTCAGCCTTTAGTCTAGGAGTCTGGGCCTGTGTTGGGCATGACAACATCTAGCCGCTAGCCCAAGCTGGGTCTTCCCAACCCATGAGCGCGCGCCCAGATTGGGCTGGCTCCATTCACATGCATCAATCAGTGCCAAACAAAGCCAGCGCAGCAGAGATCAAATTTGCCAGCAATTTAAAGTTGAATGCCCAAAAGATTGTGACAGGACTTGTTCCTAGGAACTGTTGCGAAACGAAATTCTTCAGTAGCAGAAAACAGTAGGGTAGAAGTTAGTGGGAACATCATTAGCAGAAATACAAGCAGTAGTAAGTAATTGTAGCAGCGCTTCAAGAAATCATAGTCATAGTAGCAATAGTGATTGCATTAGTTGTGGCAGGAGCTCTGGTAGAAACAATGTTGATTGTAGTCCAACCGCGTTTCATCACATAATTCAAGGAATTCTGGACCATGTTTGAAAGAACTCCCAAGATGGAGGCTTTGCCCAGGCATTGTAGATATCCTGATGCGCCGTGATCAGGCCTAGTGTAAGGCCAAGAGGAAGATTTGGCTTGCAAGTTGTTAACAAATTAAGCCATTGATTTACAGGAATGGTGCTTGTTGACATTGCATGCTTGAACCATTGATGAATTTCCAGGCATGGACTAATTGGACAAAATTTTCAATGGGGTTTAACAGTTCTTTGGCTGGCACAAAAGAGCACATGACTTCAAGAAATTGCATTTTTTTGTATTTGTTTTGCATTTGTTTTTTATGTTGTATGCAGGCTTCAGAGCACTTATGTCAGATAGGTGTTCAAATTGAGGTGTGTCACGTGAAAAGGGTAGTTCTAACACATTTTTTGTGTATTTCAATAGGGCTGGAAATTAATGGTTTTATAGAGCATAGAGTGTACCTGACCTAGGAAATGTCAACGCTAGGGGACTTGTGGCGATGCAGAAATTAGGTGTGTGGCAACTAAGTGGCGGTGCCGGGGCTCAGCGGGACAAACTGTCATGAAAATGTTTTTTGCCTAAGGACCAGGCCACATACGACTGGCCTTCATTGTTGGACATTTGTTTATTCCAGAACTGGTGATGCAGCTTCCACCCTGTGGCAGTAGGTATGACGATCCACTCTGGGGTTCGGGAATTGTCACGCCCATACGCTCAAAGGAGATGTCCTTTCTGATGTTGCCGCGGGTAAAACCTACTCTGTTCCGGCCATGTGTGACTACGTCGATCAGCCACCGCATAGAAGTCAGCGAGCATCAGGTGATAGCGCTCAGTTGTGTACTTAGCGGGGGCAACTTCGGGTGCGCCGGTTTTAGGTGTAGTGAAGCAGAAACACAAACCGAAAGCCAGAGAGAGGTGGTCACCACCGATGTCATTATACCTTGCATTAAATGGTCGGTGGCCTGTGGAGCAAAGGCGGTAGAGCCGACTTCTCCATATGAATTAAGAAGCTGGTGGCGGTTGGATTTGATGAAACTTACCCCACGCACGAGTGTGCTGAGCACTTTCACCACCAGTGCACATGCGGCATCTACGCAGAAAATTAAAAATGGATGAGCGGCCTAAGGTCAATTCCACCAGTTGCACATTGCAGGTTAGCTGCACCAAGAGTTCTAAGACCAAGTTGCCTGGAATCTAATCCGTGGGTGTTCAATTGCGTCAGTAACTACGCGTGTACCCATCACAACTATGGGAGCATAAGACCCCTAATGAAAGTCGGTCCAGAATACGCTCCAAACGGGCGGTTATAATGTGAGACCTGCCACCAACACGGCCAATCGACCTCAGTTTAGTTTCTATGCATACGCTTTTTCGCATTTTCTGGACTGGTTATCGCATGGCTTCTTTGCGACTGACGCATTTGCCGTAATTCTGACAGACTGCACTTCGATTTTCCGCCGAATTGAGCGTTGCACCGTGAGAAGCCATGCATAGCTAGCTTGCTAGCTTTGCACAGCTGACTGGAATTTTTCAGGTTTCATGCGACGGGATATGCAGAGAACTTCTGAGGCGGGGAATTCGATGCATGTACATGATTTTCGCAGTTGTGACTGCCTGCTTCGTATGCTTCTTTGCTTCAATGCTTCGAAGTCTTCGTTTCACTTGTTTCACTTGTTTCACCTTTTTTTTTGCTTCTTATCGACCTTAGCTTAGTGCTACCAAGGCGATGCAGGCGAGCAAAAAAAAAACAATCGACCTCAGTTTAGTGCTACCAAGGCGGTGCAGGCAAGCAAAAAAAGAGAAAGGCAGCCACGGCCAGCCAGAGAGGCCACCAGGTCTGACACGTTTAGTTCTCACTTACTAGCAGTGCTGGATCAGCCGGAAAATCGTGCGTAACTGCCAGACATACCACTGTCACAACACACAAAAGGCGGCATTTTCTTTTTCGATCATAAGTTCGCCATGGCAACCCAGCTTTCTTTTTGTAACTTGGGCGGCAGCTCAAGAAACTCGGTGCCTTGAAGGACGTTTGGCTTTCGCTTTGCGTTTGCCACTCGTCCTTCTGGTGCGGTGCTTGACGCTGCTTCCCGTCTACTTGTCTTCTCACCAGTAGGTACATTTTTTGGGTAGGCTCTTCTTGCGAACTGTGTGGCTGTTGTAACTTTCCTATGGCGTTCCGGTGCTGCCTGGCGGACTGGCTTATGTCTTCTGGCACTGGATGAGTGTTACACTTTTCTCGCAGCTTTAATGCCCCTGGTTGACAGCAGCAGTCGTCCGTAATTACGCTTCGGACATTCTCTGGCCATCAGCACGTCGGCAGTTCCGACACTCGCAATTCAGCTCACTGTAAGGCCAGGTGCATCTCAGATTTCGGAGTGCCATAAACGTCTGTTGCGATGATCCAGCAAGCCTTGCTACTCAAGTCGCTACGATCTTGCAGCGGCTTGCACTACGGATTCAGTGATGCAATGTATTCTTTTCTCAGCTTCAGCTGCACTTCAGGAGCTATTCTCAACGACAATGCTCACAACCTGTCAATTGGCCTGGGAGTACTTGGGCGAGTTTTCTCGCTGCCTTAGTACAGTGTCGTCATAGTGGGAAAACCTTGTCCTTACTACCTATTCATTCTTTGCCGGTCGATGTATTGCCTTCTGCCAGTACTACTCGTGGAGGCATAAGCTACGGTGGTGTTTGGGCGGTGGCTTGACAAGCTCTGTGCCCTGAAGGACGACTGGCTTTCGCTCTGCGTTTGCCCTTTGTCCTTCGGGCACGGTGCTTGACGCTGCTGCTCCTTTTCTTTTTCTGCTTTTCACTTCTCACTTCGTTGTCTTTTCGGCTACCATGGTTCGTGGGTTGATGCAGATGACTCTCGCTCACCATTTGCCGTCTCGGTTTTTATGCAACTCATTCGAATGGGGATGCAATGGCAGGGCACTATCTTTTGCACTCACAGAACCTTTGACACTGCCCGCATTATTGCGATGCTCAAGGCTCGCGCTCTTGTGAATGGTGCCATTGGCAGAGGCGACGGAATGCATACATCTTCGAAGTAAGGTGGCATTTCTTTTCTGCTGTGAACTTTACTGGTATTTCCTTCGAATGAATTTTCAACGGACCGTTTACTGCTGGTTTTGCACTGACTTCACTCTGAGCCGCCGGTTTTCTGTATAGCTTTTACGTCTCACTGCAGATGTGTTAATGCACCCTCTTAGATTGGGATCTTTGAGTTTCTTGTAATTTCGACCTGTGACCGCTGCCACAGTGCACAAGCGGCGCCCTAGAGGAAAAAAAATGGCTGTTGTGACTTTCCTACTGAGCTGTCTTTGTTGCAAGTTGGCCATCGCACGTTGCTTTTTCCTACAACATTTCGAGAGCTGGCATAATTTGCAACGACATCTCTAAGATGCGATACCAGGCCAGCGTGCCTTTTCTAGCTGGCTTGTGGCCATGGTGCATTCGAAGCAATGTATTGTCGTCCATTTCTGGTAATTGCCTTTTGATTGCTTCACTGACGTCCGAAATTTTTCGCTGGCTCCACTCAAAGTGTATTGCAATCGCTCTCTAACTTCGTTTGCCAAACTTTGTACAGTTTTTCGTTGTCTTACTGTAGGTTCGTTAATGCACTCTCATTGATTGGATCTTTAAGTTTCTTTTGTTTTGATCCAAATGACCGCTGCCACCAGTGCACAAGCGGCATCCTCGCAGAAAAAAACAGGTCGCAGAAGGAATGCGCACTGAGGTCAAACAGTTGGAGAGGCTTCAGGTTGGAAAAGTGTCTTCCTGAGGCTGAAAGACGTGAAATGGCAAAGGTCAACAAGGTCCAGGTTCTGACAAGCCGATAGGTGATAACCCAAAAGACAGTAGACGATTGGTTACGAGAGATTTTGTTTCTGGTGAGAGTGCCTTCAAGGCAAGAATTTATGCTCCCACTAATTCGCTTGATTCCCTGCGATGTGTTTTAGCATGGTCAGCTGTTCTTGGTTATTCCTTGTTGACGGGTGACGTCAGCGTGGCTTTTATGTACGCTCCAGTGGAGCTTGGAGCAGTGGACCTAGTTTTACTCCCGCCTAGCATCTTGTCACATCAGAGGTATCGCATAGTTCCGCTTCTTCAAAAAGCTCTGAGCGGACTTCGAAGAGCTCCCCTGTTGTGGTCCAAGAGCTTCAAAGGCACTTAGAAGCGAAGGGAGGACAGGCCACGTTTGAACCAATTCTTTTCCGAGTACCGAGTTTTACCACTCCAGGTGATTTCATTTTGTTGTTGGTTTACGTGGATGACCTTTGCTTGCGTCCAAAGACCCCGTAAACAACGAAAAGCTGTTGGAGAGTTTGCAGGAGATTTGGAAGATCAAGAAAACAGGAACTCTCAACAAAGGGGCGAACCATCTATCGAGGTGTATCTGAGGTAGGATCCAATGCCATTCTTTTTGGTGTAGCGCGAAAATACATGCAGGGCATTTTTGAGTCATGGTCGCACCGGAGGGTTCTCGGACAGCTCGCGTGGGCTGCGCTTTCGCGCGCGGATCTTGCGTTCCCAATTTCCTTTCTGGCACGGCGCCAATCAAAACCGACACCGGCTGCTGAGGCAACCATGAGGGTTTTCCTTCGGTGGTTATTGGGACATCTCCACTTTGTGCAACGGATGCCTGCATCTAATCCTCCGATGGAAAGTGATTAGCGATCCTTGGTTTTTGTGACGCGAGTTGGTCAGTTGACTCCGTTTCAGGTGGAATCATTTGTTGGCAAGGTTGTTGTTTGAAATTCTTCAGCCGAAAACAAGAGGTTCTCGCGTTGTCATCCGCAGAGGCGGAAGTCATTGCGATAGCGGAAGCAGCAAAAGAAGAAGTGTCATTGGGTATGTTGATTGAGTGACCTAGGGATGCCGAAGCGCACCACAGGAACGATGAGTCTCCTTCTTTACAATGACGCACAAGCTGCGATTTCCATCGGCAACATGAGTGGTTTGTTGCGACGCGTTAGGCGCTTGGAATTGCGCGCGGTGTACTTGCAACACCTCGCGCGTACGCGCCTTCAACTTCAACATTGGAACCCATCCGACGGACTCACCAAATCCTGTAAACAGATCATGATGTGGGTACACTTGTGTGAAACCACGGGTTTGGTCCCAGGTCTTTCTGAACAGGAGTCGCAGTGGATCCGACAGGAGGGGTAGCGTCGGCCTTAGCCGCCGCGAGCTCTGAGTAAGTACAGCCTTTTCTGGTAGTTGCATGGAATTTGATAGTGCGTGAAAGTAACTGGGTAGCTAAGTGGGAAACACGTTCAGCTGCTGATTTGTTTTCATTTTTGCCGAGCGTCGTTTTTCCTTTCTTTTCTTTAGCGCTGAAATTGGGAATAAATTGAACTCGGGAATCCAGTTTGCTTTTCTTTGAAATTGTTTTTGGTTTCGTGCATGCAAAGACGGACCTTTCTCTCTAGGAGTGACTGCGATTGTGAGCTGAACTGATTGAGGGTACGGCCACACCACTCTATCTGTTTGGTGACCATGTTTAGGTTATCTTTTGGGGAAATTTGGTTGAAGCTGTAAAGCCGTCTAGGATACTGTGATCTCTAGGAAGCTGATGGCCCTAGGAGTTGCTAGGAAGAGATCGGAGTCGTCGTCTAGGAATTCATTTTCACTTTCATCTTTTCATCTTCAAGCTGAGTTGAGTTGTGCTGTTGTGATTGCATTTCTTCAATCAAGTGATGCGCTGAGTAGTGCCCAGTCTGCAACTTCTTAGATTGACAGCCGAGCAGTTCGGCGTACGCCTCTTTCTAAGTCCAAGCCTGTGGGTGTGCACTGTCATTTCTGGTGAAGCTCGTAGTGATGATAGGGACGTGCCGGTACCAGCTGAGAGTGGTGAAGATAGAGCTGTGGCGGTCCCAGCCGAGCGTGTTGAAGAGATGCCTGCTCCAACTCCTGTTGAGGGACATTCTGGTGAAGCTGAGTCGGTTGAAGCTAGCCATGAGCCAACTGCAGATGTTCCACAGCATGTGGATGCTGGTGCTGTTGAAGGAGAAGGGCCAGTTGAGCTTGTAGGCAGGACCTGGAGATGTTACAGATCCAATCCCAGTTGCAGGCGATCCTTTGAGAGAGGCTGTGGTTAAGCTTGCTGAACAAGTTTACCGGAACACGAAAGCCCTCGAAGAGCGGGCTAGTGCAAGCAAGGAAAAGCCTCCAAGCTTGAGCTTCTTGCTCAGTCAATCCACGCCCAGTCAGGAACCAGAATCAGCAGTAGGTGGAATCCAAAAGACCTTAGCTGACCTGACTTGGCAGCTTTCACATGGCGGTAGGCGTTTTGGTGGCCATCGGCGAAAACGCCGGGCGATCCAATACCGCCCTGAACCAACTCAACAAGACGTTGTTGGAAATCAAAGAAATAAATGGGCTCATGTTGCATGAGCCCCAACAGGCCGGCAAGCAGCAGGAGGAAGCTGTGAAGTTTCTCAGACTTCTGCATGATGGAAGTTCAATTCAATGCGCCATTTTGCGTGGCTTAGCGAGCAAAGGTGCCCCTCTGAGCCGATTGGACCTCCGCCTGCTGAGAATCCCTTGAAGCGTCAGAAGTTGGGTGGATCACCAGGACCTGTAGGCGCAAATCCAGGAGGAGCTGCGTCACCGGTGGTTTTCCACCACCTGTGCCTATGCCACCTCAAAACTTGCTTCAAGCTCCACCAACTGGGCCTCAGCCCGTGGCCAAGATGATGCCGAACCAAGGGCCTCCACCGAAAGCGATGGGAGAAGAGAAGAAAGAAGATCCATGGCGTATTGTTGAAGTGCAGGGCACTGATCTTCGTGCGCGCCTGGATGCTGGATTGACCCAGCAACAGTATCAGACCCTTTTGGAGAGGCAGCCCTTGGAGAAGGAGATCGTGTATGTGGCCTTGGGAAATGGCTACATCTACCGGTGCTACAACATGAATGATGACAATGGAGCACCTAGGTTGTGAAGAGTTGCAATGGAGTTGCAAATCTAGGCTTTGAGATGAAGCCCTATATCGCATGGCAGATGCTGATGTAAGATGAATGAGGGCTAGGTCCGGTGATGTATTCTAGGATTGTGTCTTCGGAGCCATCGACAAGGGAGAGTTTCACGCTTCGATCGAAAAGAGATTGCTTGCTTCTGCCAATTGTCAAGTGTCAGCTGTTTGTGCACTAGGAAGCCATTGTCACCTTGCTAGGATTTACATGCATGCTAGGAGAAGGGAGCTCTCTAGGGAAGGCTGCTAGAAGCCCCAAGAGCAGTAGGAATTTGGGAGATCTCATCTTTTGGCGTGTCAAGGGTTCAGAAGAGTTCTGAAGAGTTCCAATGAGCTTTGAATCTCGAAGAGTCTTTTTGCGTTTCAAGTTGCGCTTCACGTTTTGTGATTGTGAGCCATGGTGGAAGCCCTTGAGCTTATGCTACTGTCTTTGATCTTGGTTAGAATGTTTTTGCTGATCCTCTTGTTGAAGATCCTTTGGAAGCTGCATACTTTCCATGATTCCATCAAGGAGATCAAGTTTTCATCGCAGGAAGATTGTTCAATGGCGGTGCCCAAGATCAGGCCCAGGGCTAAGCCGATGCCAGCAGCCTTGAGAGAGGCTATGGCCAAGGAGCGCAAGATTTACCAGTTGTTCCATGGAGGAAAATTCCACTTCGATCGTGATTGTCCCCATGTTCGAGGCAGAGATTTTTCAGTACATCTGTTATGCAAAGACTGCGTGAAGACTCATGTTGAGTAAGAACCTTCAAGATCTTCGCAGTTCGATCAAAAAGTTAGCTGCAGTAGCTTGAGCCGTTTGAGTTGTGAAACGTTTGAGAAGAAAACGAAACATGTTGATCTAGAGTTTGAATTCTCTTTTCCTAGGTTGAGTGCATGTCCACTTTGAACCCCAGTCTTTTCCCTAGACACTGTAGCATCTGAAAGATGATAGCTGTGTGGAAAGTGAGATTATCCAAAGGATACTCATCACAATCCCCCTAGATTTTCTTTGACTGAGGTCCTACGTGAACATGTCATTTCCTAGATTGTTTTTTTTCCTAGGGTTGCAAACGTTGTTGAAACAGTTCGTTTGTGGTTGTTTTGGAAAAACTTGAGTGTTCTGTTCTTCTTTTTCTGCGTGCTCATGTCTCTGCTGCCGTTTACCCGAGGATGACTTTCAAGAGAAAGGATAGCAATCTGTGATGCCATCCAAATGGTGTCTTTGAGACAACACCTCAAAGAAAAGTCTGAGGGTAACCTTGAAACCTTGTTGACTTGTGGAGTTGTTGGAACTTTGAAACTCTCTTTGTTCTTCTGACTGTGGTGACATGTTGAACTCACAAAGAGTCCAGAGCTTAAGAGCCGAGAGCTTAGTTGCAAACAGCCAGGACCTTAGTTGTATGAGTCCGAGCCTTAATGTTGGATGAGTTCTGGAAGGTTCTCCAGGTGAGGTTCAAACGTTGTGGGACCGAGAAGGGGTGTGAAAGTTAGAGGACCTGTTTGTACAGGAAAAGGTACGTTTCCATAACACTTTGAATTTAATTCGTTTGACTGAGTAAGGATCGGTGAAGGTACCTCTTTGGGTCCTTTGGTTGTCTTGCTCTGCTCTCTTTTGGTCCTTGTGTGTTTTGGTTGCCAACTGACCCAAACTTGGAAGCAGTTTGTGCCAGTAGTTACCTAGTGTATCATAGGTAGTAGTAGGAAGCCCACCTAGGACAGCTGTATACGATCTAGGAGTCTAGGAAACCGCTAGAGGCAGTAGGAGAGTATCTTGGTGTTGTGAGTCGTCCTGAATGTAGTTTCTGTTGAATCTTGAAGCTTGATAGATTTGAGAAGAAGAAGTAGAACTCTAAGAAAGAGTTTGGAAGACTGAAGTCTTTTGAAGATCTTCTCTCGGAAGATTGACGGCTACGACGTTGCTGAAACGATACCGGTTTGGGTCAATGCCGAGCGCATCAGAGACCCTTCGGCTCAAGTTTTTTGAGCCCCATCCACAGGTTCACCAGATTTGCGACAAGGAGATTGACTGGAGCTTCGACAACTTTGAGCCCCAAAACACTCCTTCGACGCCACTTCTGCGATGAGTTGGCCAACCTTCAGCCAAACGCTCAGGACCATGGCGCGAGTAGGTCAAGGATCGCTAGCTCGGTATGCAGGCAGCAATGGGGAGGACCACTGACAGTCTGTCATTTCTGGTCCAATTCTCAAATCAATGACATCCGGAGGGTGAGCCAGCGACCAGACTTGAGTATATGCAGAGAATTGGTGCATCCAATCATCGCCCAACACGTGCTCCACGCATGCTTTGTTTTTTGGGATTGCTTTTCAAAATGTATGAAAATAACATAGCTGTATG
Source organism: Symbiodinium kawagutii (assembly GCA_009767595.1). Lineage (NCBI taxonomy): Eukaryota > Dinophyceae > Suessiales > Symbiodiniaceae > Symbiodinium > Symbiodinium kawagutii. The sequence goes on from VSDK01025205.1 coordinate 59,079, forward strand.
TCCGTGTCCATGATTACCTAGCTAACGTCTCATGGTGCACTGGGTTTGGTTGGCTGTTTCTCCTTTTGGGGTAGTTCTGGTTGCTCTGGCTGGTTCCTGGTTCTTTCGGTCGCCCCCCGGTTTTTTGGTTAGTTCTTTGGCACCTTTGGCACCTTTTCCTTTTCACCTTTGACGCACCTCATGCAAAGCATGATGAAGTTTTATTCATAAGACAAAACAGATGAAAGAGTTTTAACTCTTGAAGTGCACACAGTGAACCAGTCAAGTCGTAACTTCAACAGACCCTTTTTGAGTCAGTGCAGTCTTTTGCAGTCAGTTGCAACTTGCAGTTGAACAACTTGAACTTTGAGTAAAGTTCTTTTAAGTTTTCACTGCTTCACTTAAGTTTGAGTCACACTTGCAGTGTCGTTTGAGTTCATACGCCCGCAGTGTGGCTCACAGGGTCAAGTGACCAGAGCCAACAACATGCATAAGCACATCAAGTGATGTTTGCATGTTCATGTCAAGTGACATTTTCTTTCAAATGTCAAGATGTTCCAACATCCGAAGAGTTCGATAGTTCATGTGATGGCCGTTGGCACAGCATCCAACCGCTTTAGCTGCGGAGTTCTGCGCAGCCCTGAGTATAAGGAAGTTGAAAATGTCACATTCTTAGAATTGCGCAAATGCAAACGCTGCGACATCGCTAGGCCTGTGAGAGACGTAGGATCATTCGCTTCCGCGTTGCAGAAGCACAGAGAGGAATCTGCGAAGTGAAAAAGGAGCTCTAGCTGTTTAGCTTTTCGTGTCCTAACGGTTGAACTTCTTGTCTTCTCACCACCAAGTTGACTGCATTTCTGTTTACCATGCTCACTGCAAGTTTTGTGCTTAAGCACCATGGGAACGTTGCTGGAATCAGTAGAGGCCTTTTAGGCCAGAGCCATAGAGGTGAACCTGTCCAGGGCAGAAGTCGATTCCATTGTGAGACATGGAACAGACACGCTGGCGAGGCTGGCTTTTGCAGCTTGTCCACCAGGCCAGTCTCCTAGTGATGACCAGGTCAGAGCCTTGTTTCCTCCGCCTGTAGTACCAAGTCAAGGAGCTATGAGTTCGCTGAAGCGTCTGATTTTTGAAGCCCAGACATTGGTGGTGGCCGATGTCAAGCAAAAGGTTTCGAGAAAAGAGGAACCGCAGACAGTCACTTTAGCTCCTGCAGAACGTGACTCAAGGCTGGCAGATCAGCGAACCAGGCTCACAGGCTTGAGGCTGAAAGGTGAAGAAGAGGTGGCCCACCAATGCTATGATCTGGTTCTTAGTATGGTCGAAAAAGACGCCCTGGTGTACCTGGGCCCAGAGAAGTTCATCACCCGCAGGGCGGAGCTTCAACACAAGAAGCCTTCCAAGGAGCTGTCTTTAGACGCTGCAACTTTGATTGTCAAAGACAAACATCCCTCTCTGCATTGTGCTACAAACACTGAACTTGAAGTGGTCAATGCGCTTCGCAGGAGAAGTCTCGCATTTGATTTGGTCAAGTTGGTCTCATATGATGAGTTCAATGCCTATTGTAGCGAGCTTGTAGACCATCTCAGCATTCCACCGCCTCCGGGATATAGTCAAGTGACTGTTCAGCAGATTTTGCGAGCTGACCGAGCAGCCTTTCTGTACATGGCCGAAAAGCTCACCACGTTGAAGCGTGATGCATTGAACCATTCTCCTTTAGA
>VSDK01025205.1:72375-91950 GCA_009767595.1 Symbiodinium kawagutii
CATGAGCTTTTGTTTGTGTATCAACCATTTGCTCTTCATTTTGTTTCGTTTTATTTTGCTTCATTGCTTCAGCTCACATGCCATCATTGAACCCTTTGGCTGAAGTGTGACGGTGTGACGCAGTGCTTGGATTTCGAAAGCAACAACTTAGTGCAAAAATAGTGCTTAAAGATAGAAACATTGCTGGGGTTACTGAAGGAATTCCTTCCACTACCAAGCATGACTGGAACACCAAAGGAATTCACTAGTGGAACAGCGATGAAACTGAACGCGTGGGGGCAGAGATCAAACGTTTTCCAGCCACTGCAGCTCCCTGTGCATCATTCCATTCATTTTCAGATGATGATACTGAGGGCGTCGCGAGGGCCCCATGGAGGAGTCATCAAGTTCGATCCAACGTGAGCCACGTTTGGGAAACCCAGGAAACGAGTTGGGTCTTGTGACCCTCAACAACGCGAAGGGACGGTGAAAGGTGCGAAGAACCATGCTATTCATTGGTGACGTAGAGATTTGCTGTGTTTGACTTGATCACTTCAAAACCTTCATGGGTTGTGTTTGATCACTACAGAAGATTATCCAATCTTCACAGGATCTTCATGTTTTTGATGCATTGTATCATCTTCTGCAGTCATTTTCTTCTCGGGCCGGGTTGAAAACTGCACCCAGGGCCGGTGGTACCATGCTTGGGCAGTGGGAAATGCATGGCAAAGACCAGGGTTGAGTGCCTTTTCCAATGAGAAGGCCTTAAGACTAAGCGCTCTGTTAAGCACTTCATGAAGCACTAGCATTAAAATCACTGAACAATTCACAAGCAAATCACATAGCTTTCCTCCATAAATGTGTCTCTATTTTTTCTGTTCCCTACTCAAGTATGTAGTTTTTCTTTGCCTTCGGGACTAATCAAGTTGGTTTGGATGGAGTGAATAGCCGTAACCCATGAAGTGGCTGAATCGTTCCAGATTCCAAACCCATGATTTGAACACATCTTTGAAATGAGTTCTGGGTTGTAGCGGGCAATCCTATTTATCGAAGAACAACATCAGTGCTGGATAATTGACCATGCCTTTTTTTGTTGAGGTTCTAAATTTTCCTAGTATCACTCAATATCACTCGATGATTATTGCGATGAGAAAATGCCAATAGTTTCATTGATAAACCAGGGCAAACACATGACCCATGGGTTTAAGCTTGTGACGGCGCATTGAGGCCCACAGAGCCCAGCTGGCAACTCAGATCAGGAGATTCTTTGATGTAGACGTTGTTGACGAGACTTTTCTGTTTTATTGGGTTTATCAGATTTTTGTGTTCGTCATTTCAAATCGTCACCGGCCTCATTCCAATCAGTGAGATTCTCAGAAGCAGTGGAATAGTACGATCGTAACACCCATCATGATGAATCATAGTATGACATGGGTAGGGTTTACCAATGGTTGGCATACGATCCTATAGCCATGTACCAACCGCGGCACAACTCTAACTATTGGTTCATGATCACAGGATGACTGCGACGATGTGGTGCACGATCTTTCATGTCTCCCAGATGCTGCCTCCAGGCTCAGGCCAATTTTGCCATGGCTCACAGTTCTCGTCCTGCTAAGCGCATCAAAATAGAAAGCCCATGCGTCAAAACTGAAGACACTCCAAAGCCTGTACCGACTACCGCTGTTCCAAGCAGCGGGTCAGTTGTCAAGGCTGGGTTTGCAAAAGCGGCATTGATGAGGGTCGCTTCTGTGCATGTGGTTGCTGCTAACACGACTCATGTGATGCCACATGACGATGCTGGCGCTGAGCGGTTGCAAAGGTGCCTGGTAGTCATGATGGTTGACGAGACAGCCAGATAGTCAAGCCAAGAGTCATGATATGTAGTGGTGGTAGTCCAATGGAAAGCCTGGCGATGAACAGATGTCTGATGATAGCCATGATCATTTCACCTCAGTTTACCAACGGCTTTTTCTACTCAGATCATTTAACCATATCTTCACCCTGTTCACTGCAGGACGAGGGCGATCTTACGGTGGAAGAAGTGGAGAAGTTGGGCATTCTGCGAAAAGTTGACCCCCAACAAAAAGCAGATGAATTGATTGGAGAAGGCAAGGACGGTTTTCAATATTCTAACGGCAGAACGGGGCCAGAAAATTTGGAGGCCCTGTTTGCGCGCTACACTCTTGGTCAATTGCATTGTCCTGAATCTCGTGTGTGGCCTTTCAGCAAAACTGTCGACAGAATCAATGGACGCTATCAAGTCACCCTGACCACATGCCTCTCTGAGAGGTCATATGTGGGACATGATCACGATTTGGATCAAGCGAAACAGCAGGTGGCCGAAAGTTTTTTCCGAGATCCTGCGGTCAAAGAACTTTGCCCAAGGATTCCACCCAAGCAAGAGTACATACGCAGCAAGGTCGTCCTGTATACAGAAGAGAAGAGGAAATGCAGAGCTCACGGGGTCAGCCAAGAAGTGCAGAATTTGATCGTCAGGAAGCGCATCGATCATGTGCTGGAGGTTTTTCATGAGAGGGGTTACCGGACCGATGTTTGGGACCGCAACTGCTAGGTATCGGTATCGCCAAACGAGATGTTGCTGCATTCTGGGCCCAAAGGGCGGACAGGCTAGGGTAAGGAAGTGCTTCTGAACTGCTTCCGAAGAAAGCGGGACAATAAGCTTGTCGGTGCCAGCGATAAAGAAAAATGGTGCTACAGTTGACGGTTAGTAACTTAGTACGTGATACTACATTTGCAATGTGCGAAGCTGAATTCAGGAAGGATGATGCGGCATGGTCTTGGCATGTCTCGTTCAATTTTTTGAGTACAACATGCGCATATCAAGGGGATTCTTTTTTTGAACTCAGCGTGACACCCCACTTGACTTGAAACAACAAAATTTTGAGTGACTGGACTATTTCGTGAAAATCCTTCGGATTTTCTCGAACTTTGGAATTTGTGTCTATGTTTTTTTCAGTGTCGAAACTTTAAGCCGATCTGATTGGTGTCAAGTCCCAACAACCATTCCATCCTATATTTTTTCCCAGGGCTACATCTTTTGTCAAATGTGGTTTATTATTTGCTTGACTGAAAACTGGTTGATTGATCGCGTGAGTGGTTGATCGATCAATTGCGTGTCGTCTTGGCCCATTCAAAGTTTTCATCGTCGAGAAAATCACACTGGCACCCATCCCCAACATAATTGTTCCTAGCTATAACGAATCAGGTTCGCGAAGAGAGAGAACTGTTTGTCGATCATGAAACGTACATGTTTTACGGAAGGCAATCTCTGAAACATTGGATGTGGACAGTGTTGATAGTGTTGGACATGAGCTTTTGTTTGCGTATCAACCATTTGCTCTTCACTTTGTTTCACTTTATTTTGCTTCATTGCTTCAGCTCAGACATGCCATCATTGAACGGTTTGGCTGAAGTGTGACGGTGTGACGCAGTGCTTGGATTTCGAAAGCAACAACTTAGTGCAAAAATAGTGCTTAAAGGTAGAAACATTGCTGGGGTTACTGAAGGGATTCCTTCCACTACCCAGGAAACGAGTTGGGTCTTGTGACCCTCAACAACGCGAAGGGACGGTGAAAGGTGCGAAGAACCATGCTATTCATTGGTGACGTAGAGATTTGCTGTGTTTGACTTGATCACTTCAAAACCTTCATGGGTTGTGTTTGATCACTGCAGAAGATTATCCAATCTTCACAGAATCTTCATGTTTTTGATGCATTGTATCATCTTCTGCAGTCATTTTCTTCTCGGGCCAGGTTGAAAACTGCACCCAGGGCCGGTGGTGCCATGCTTGGGCAGTGGGAAATGCATGGCAAAGACCAGGGTTGAGTGCCTTTTCCAATGAGAAGGCCTTAAGACTAAGCGCTCTGTCAAGCACTTCATTAAGCACTAATATTAAAATCACTGAACAATTCACAAGCTAATCATCATCTTCTGCAGTCATTTTCTTCTCGGGCCAGGTTGAAAACTGCACCCAGGGCCGGTGGTGCCATGCTTGGGCAGTGGGAAATGCATGGCAAAGACCAGGGTTGAGTGCCTTTTCCAATGAGAAGGCCTTAAGACTAAGCGCTCTGTCAAGCACTTCATTAAGCACTAATATTAAAATCACTGAACAATTCACAAGCTAATCACATAGCCTTCCTCCATAAATGTGTCTCTATTTTTTCTGTTCCCTACTCAAGTATGTAGTTTTTCTTTGCCTTCGGGACTAATCAAGTTGGTTTGGATGGAGTGACTAGCCGTAACCCGTGAAGTGGCTGAATCATTCAAGATTCCAAACCCAGGATTTGAACACATCTTTGAAATGAGTTCTGGGTTGTAGTGGGCAATCCTATTTATCGAAGAACAACATCAATGGTGGATAATTGACCATGCTTTTTTTTTTTGAGGCTCTAATTTTTCCTGGTATCACTCAATATCACTCGATGATTATTGCGATGAGAAAATGCCAATACTTTCATTGATAAGCCAGGGTAACACATGACCCAAGGGTTTAAGCTTGTGACGGCGCATTGAGGCCCACAGAGCCCAGCTGGCAACTCAGATCAGGAGATTCTTTGATGTAGACGTTGCTGACGAGACTTTTCTGTTTCATTGGGTTTATCAGATTTTTGTGTTCGTCATTTCGAATCGTCACCGGCTTCATTCCAATCAGTGAGATTCTCAGAAGCAGTGGAATAGTACGATCGTAACACCCATCATGATGAATCATAGTATGACATGGGTAGGGTTTACCAATGGTTGGTATACGATCCCATAGCCATGTACCAACCGCGGCGCAACCCTAACTATTGGTTCATGATGGATTGGTGCTATTTGCAGCAGCCATTTAGGCCCTCTAGGCGCCAAGGTCTCATTTTCATGAGATCAACAAAAGAAACTCACTGGTTGAAGGCTATAGCCTGGTAAATAACCAGATACCATTGCTGTGATAATAAGCCACTGATATCAGTTTGAACAGCGGTTGGTTAGGGTTCTGGCAGTGATCGAGTCCTGTAAGCTGAAGGGGGTTAGAACTTGGCTAACGGTTGGCTCGTGTGATTAATGAAACATCGAGTGCAACAATGAATTGAGAAGCTGGGAATCACTTTGACCCAGGACTTCTCCGTGACATGTGTGGTCCCAGTGGCATGGATCTGATTCAACATGTCAAAGTTGCCAAATCCAAAATGGTAAATCAATAGGCATCTTTGGCACTTTTGCATCATACTTATCAATAGGCAAATCCAAAGAATAAGAGCTGGATGATGGTAAATGTCATAGTTGCCAAATCCAAAATGTCCATCTCCAACTTTCTTTTCTGAGGTCATCGATGGTGCCACCAACCAACGAGCGCTTGGATCTCAGTCGTGGAGCCCAACAGATGCAGATCTCATTTTTTTCTCCTCACTTTTGAACTCTGTTGCTGTTCTTTTAATATCTTTATTGCTAATAAAGCCTTTAGTATCATTGTGAACCTATATCTTTTATTCTCTTTCCAGCTGATCCTTTCTTCTGAGTCTTTCTTGTTAGTTGAATCTTTCTCAACTTTGAATCTGTTGCCAGTATCATTGCTAGGTCTAGGTATTATCAGATTTGAAATAACAGTTGTTGTTGGTGAATTGTCAATGCTACCATTCACAGTCAGTCATTGTTGCTTCACTCGAATGGTCGACAAATTAAACACGACCAGCTGGTTGATTCTTCAAAGGTCATCAGTGATCATTGGCTTTGAGGTCTTTTCATTAAGCAATTGGATGTCCTGTTAGGAACAGATGATCAATTTATTCGTTGCAAGCAATGAATTTGTATCGTGTTACTTCCGATGGTACCGCTAATTCCATTGGTAAGTATCATGGATATAGCGACCAATGACAAACATAACTTAGCCGATCAACTGAGAACCTATGCCTACAGTGTAGCCAATGGATTCCTATCCCCCCAAAAGGGGTGATGAACGGTGATAAATGCTAGAGGTCCAATTGTTTGCAAACTGGTTTATTTCCATCTGTCGGCATCAAGAATAAATCATCAAACCAGAAAGAGCTGAATCCAATCTGAGTATGTGAGCCAACCAAACTGGTTTGAATGGGTTGTTGGAATTGTCAGTTTGGTTCACGAACTCATTGGAGCTGGATCATCGAGGTCTTCACCCAGGATGCCGTGCCCAGTAATTCCGTTGCATCGTTGCATCAGTTGGGGAACTCAGCCGTGGACTCCAGATCCAGTTGTGACAGGGGACCAGTCACTTGGCAGTGACACAGTGGTGAATGATCAGCCACTGAATTTCCATCCTTTACAGTTCTCAACTCAGGACTGAGGTATCATGGGTAGGCTGGTTTCTGTGGGTAGGAGGCTTCCTCCTGTTGGCACCCACTTGCGCACGAGTTCCAACCATAGGATTAAAGTCCAGTGGTTAGCCACTGAATCAGTGAGCCAGTGATTGCAATGGCTCCACTCATCAAGTTTTCAAGCAGTAGTGGCCCGGTTGAAGACCAGGAAATGGAGCCCACCTAATGGTAAAGCACGATCATTTCTTGAATCACCTGGTGATAGGGCAGTGATATGAGCAGTTAGATCGCACAACATCAAGAATTCCCAACAAGGATCGTGGGCTCTCGACGCAATTTGTTTGTGTTTTCCCCCGCAAATGTGCAATGCTTAGATGGATGACCGTTGTTGCAGCCCGATGACCTTGCGACCCCACGGTTCATCGTTAGGCTTGGCTTGGCCCGTGAAGTTCCACTTGCCAAGGCCCCGGAAGATGTTGCACTGATGGATTTTTTACAAAATTCGCACCTGAGTCACCTGAGTCACTGACACGTGCTCATACACATGAGCTGCGAGGCTACTGGCGGGTTTTGCCCCAATCCATGGGTTAATGGTTTGCATTTCCTGCTTTTCACAGGGGATTCATTCACACTCTTGTGGCCTCGATCTCTAGGTGTGGCTGGAGCCATCGAAGTTACAGTCGCTGCCCCAGAAAATGTTGCACATATGTTTGTACTGGCAGTGGATGCCAATCTCCGAAGCAACAGTCACCCAATTCCCAATTTGAAAATTCTGTGAAGATGAGATGTCAGAAAATCGCTTTTTGATTTTCTTAGAAACTTCAACTGATGTTGTGTAGCATTTCGAATCGATCGCATTTTAACTGATTGTTTTCAAGGTATTTGCATAGGATGTGCTCAGAGTTTCCACCTTTGGGGCTGCCAGTTGAATTTCCAGCCTTTTCGCAGAGACATCGACGCCCGCATGCGTTTCCATGAAGATTAAGAAGATTATTTCAGACTGAGACACAGATTATGCGTAGTTTCTGGAAACCCTTGAGGGATTAATTTATGATTTGCAGTCTCTAGATTTGTGACAGAAGAACTGCCAAGTTCTGGACCCTGGAAAGTTCTGCTGAAAGCCTCGCTAGAGGCGGACCACTTTGGTCGGGGGAGCAGTTTGAAGGCGCGGAATGACTGACCGTGATACAAAGTGCATGCTCTCAAAGTTTTTGTTCCAGATCCGCAATGAAATCTCTGCTTCAAGTTGACGGTTTTCACTCGTATTTCCAGCTCAAATCAAGTGACTGTGGAAGTTGATGAACTCGTTTGATTGGTTGGTTGGTCTGTGGTTGGTCTCTTCACCGGTTCCAACTGAGTTCCTTGAGGCCTTGTTGATCAGCTGGTTCCTCGATTCATCAGTTGATGGTTCCCCACCTGCCTCCAGGATGGCCTCACACTGAGCCCTCAGGTGCTTTGCCCAGGCGCCCGGTTGGTCCTTCTGTGACCATGGTGAGGTCTAAGACATGATCATTGACAACCCTGGGTAGCCAGTAGTGAACCAGCAGGGAAGATGAGTAAGTCACTTAATTAACAACCATCAGTGGCAAAGATGAGTGAAAGCACTGGTGGCCAACAACCATGAGTTGGTCATCAACCACCATAATCAGTTTAGAACCCACTGGTTCGTGAGATCCAGCTGGTTCTAAGTGGTTCCTGAGATCCACTGATGGAGGTTGGCTCCACCAACAGGGTCCCCCTGTCCGCAAGGATAGGCGCCATGGCCACAGCACCTGGGAGCTACCTGAGAGCAGCCCTGGGAGTCATAGGTGTTGCTGTTGTGCAACAAGCACAAGCAACCGCCACGAGTTATAACAACAGCAGTAGCAACCATCAGTAACCATCATGGTAATGAAATGTAAGTCATTAACCATCACTATGAAACAATGGCAGTTAGCAACCACGAGCAAATCCCAAAAGTAACCAATCGCAAGTAACCAGTGACAGCCATCAGAAAGTAAGTGACCATCAAGAAGTAACCATTGGAAACAAGAACATTGGTAGCAAAAATTAAACCAAGTAAGTAGAAGAAACCATTCGTAACTATCGGTTTTGAACAACAGTAGATAACAAATGTTGGGAATCGATTGGACACCATAAGTAGCGATCGTTAGTTGGCAATTCGCAATGTGTTTCAGAACGTTTTGCAACTATTGGCAGTCACAAATATTAGGAAGCACAGCAATTGAGCACCATTAGTAATCACAACCACTATGAACATCCTGAAACACTATTCACTTAACCAGCATTAACGACCAGCCTGACCATTTTTGAACATCGGTCACCGTTCTTCTTTCTTTCTTTCTTGGCGCAAAAAAGGGTCTATTCCATTGCTGCCTAGCACCTAACTACACAGCAGATCACAACCCTAGTAGTCTGACTTAAAGGCAACAATATTGAACAACCCTTCTCAAGCTACTGACTTCTTAGGCATTGATGTTGATTGTTGGGATTCCCTACCAAAAAGCACTGAATTGAGAACATCAGCAGAGTCTTGACCAACTGTCATTTTTCTGTGAGTCGCTGACCAGAAGCAACCCTTGCTGTTGCTGTCCATTTGCACATCTAGATTTGGGCAGGTGATGCCATCAAGACGTCAAGTGATGCCAGAGCTCCCAAGGGGTAGGGCTTAGAATGAACCGAAGTAGACCAAACCCTGGGGAAGGCAAGCAAATCACAATGGTATGGTGTTACATCGTCATAGCATCCTTATGACCATGATTGGTTTTGTTTATGTCAACTACCTTCTATCATTGGTACCTAGCCGCTGCAGTCAGTTGGATATATGAGCCCTACCCCAGAGACTCAACTGGCTTGCCATGAATCCTCACAGGCTGGAGATGTTTGTTGAAAGTTTCAACCGACATCTTTTCCTCCAGATTCTTTCATGGCTGAAAAGGTCCAAAGTCTGACAGATTCGGCGAGATGCCATTTGGTGACAATGCAATTTTAAATGATGGAGGTTCCCATCAACCAGCAGAATCTATCCACTGCAGGCAGCTGGTACATGACACTTTGGTTGACCAGCTACGGTTCAATTTTGAGATCGATCAATATTGCGGTGCCAGGAGGTATGGACATGGATGACACTGGCTCCAACTCCATTTCTATCGGTCTCTGGCTTCATTGTGGTTTTGTTTCACTGCAGGTCTCTCCTTGCTATGGCAGCAAATGTGGCTATTTCTGCTGTTTTTATGTTTCTCCTGGATTCATGGGTATTTCTTCAGCTTGACAATATGGCACGGGGATCAGCATCAGGCATGGGCATGGCTTTGTTACAGTAGGAACAAAACATTGTGAAGAACTAGTTTTTCTTTTCAACGGACCGAAACCACACCAGGTTGAGGTGAAATTGTGAAATCCTCAAGTTCGGTAGCAGTCTGTCAACTAGTCAAGTAGACATCGGTTTCCTTCCCGACCGTTCGGGCAGAGTTGTGTTCACCTTGGTGCCAATGGATTGATCGCCTCAAAATCAGCGCTTTCAAACTTCAAGCAGGCATCACTTCCGACACAACACACACGCAGCATTTGCATACATCAACAGATAGTTGCACAGAAGATTATGAAACCACTCAGATTGTGCAACATGACAGTTGTAATTCAAGTTTTGACAAGAAAGTACCACGCACTTTTGACTTGCATCATGCCAGTCCCTGTCTTGTCCATGCTTGTTGCACAGAACAGAAGTCTATTTCAGAGTGACGACATGCATTGTGCGTCCACAGCAGAGGCAAGCAACAAATGAACCGTGTTGGCCAAGCACATACCGTTGGGAACATGAAAAGGATGTTGCATCTTCTTGCTGTGAATGGGATCTAGGTGCTGGATGGGTTTAGTAAAGAGTGCTGGAAGATTAAGCCGGTTGTTTCTGTGTTGCAATGCTGGCACATTTGCATTCCAAAAGACCGTGTGAGGTTCAATACACCAACGAAATTTCACCCACTTTTTGTCCATGTTGGTATAGCTGGTTTTCATTTTGATTTTTGGCTGCGTCCTTCTAGTACGATTTACTACCAGTTTTCTTTTTCCGTTTCAGAATTTCAATGCCGCACATAGACACACATACACACATAGACATACCAGCCATACCAGCCACCACCTTCACACGGGGTTCTTTTGCCCACATACATGAGGAATGTTGATAATAGAGTTTTCTGATATGGCAACCTTTATTTTCAACCAGGAAGAGATAAAGGGGATGATGGAACAACTGTTCTGCGTATGGCAAGTTCTTGGTTTTCCAATTCTCAACATCTTGCCTTCAATCATTTTCCAAATTCCAGTAGCATCGCCATGGAGACCGAATTTCAGAGCGCCAATCGCCAACATGCGGTGGCTGCAGGGTATCCGAGCTGTTTGGGTGCTTTGAGTTATGTCAATGTTGTTGCTTCACATTGGCAGAATCTAATCAACTGGGGAAGTGCTGGGAACGCTTCATAGTTGTCATACATTTTGCATTCAAACCACAATAAACCATCCAGAAATCTCCACAAGTTGACCATATAAGCCATCGGATCCCCAACATCAGACCAGGTCCAGGCCAACAGGTGATTATGAGCTAGTTTGTCAGGTGTTTGTGATACACTTGGCCTAGCTGGCTTGCAGCGATACGGGGCCTGTGTTGGGCCATGTTAGACCTCATTTCTGTGGCGACAACGATTCGACACGATTGGATTCGGATTCGATGATTTGATCGATGCCTCTCATTCCAAGGCGCTGCCTTCGGAGGATGGCGGCGGCGCGCCACTGATGCCTCTCAGCGAGGTGCGAAAGGGTGGAAGTGGTGAAGCTTGGTCATGCCACGATGTCAACCCTGAAAAGTGGATCTTGTGACATCAGTTGATGGTGATGGTTGGCAGCAAAGATGGGTATCCGCACTTTTCTGTATACTTGCGAAGAGCTACTGTGCATGACGGCCCACGTAGACAATTCGTGGCGAAGTCAGAACTTGATCTTGTTGTCCTTTTTTGGTTGCTGGGAAACCGCCTCACCCGATGCGCCGAAAACAAATCGGAATCGTCTGGTTGGGCATAAGAGTTTGCGTTCTCGGGGGTAGCTACATCCTCTATTATAGTGAAACAATGCAATAGCTGCTAGGCACAGTCTGCTTGCTAAAGGAATGTACGAATGCTAGGGTGAACATCTGGAATGGCAGAACGCCGTTGGAAGTTTCGAAGCCAATCTTCCTCTTGTGGTGCATGGCAGCTCCCCGATGCCCTTCTTTCTGTCGAGAGAATGGGGGAGTACTATGATCCCATTTGGATTGCTGGGCTGTTTGGAAACTACCTACCTGATATATCACCGCAAGATGAAACTGCTCAACAGGTTTGTGTTTTCCAAAACGAATTAGATTGACGCGCTGCCTCCTATTGCTTTGTGCGGGCACCTGAGTCCCACGTTCGACACATTCAGACTCCTCAGGCTGAGAACGCCGAGGTGGCAAAAAGTAGAGATCTCAGGGTGAGTTTGCTTCGGTGAGATTCGGGTTCATGAGCGAAGTAGATAGCTATCACCAGTGGGTCCGCGTCTTTACACTTTCTGATTCAACACTCTGAGCAGCGCTCCTGCACCCCATTCTTGTCCTTCAAAGATGAATGCGCTAGCAAGCCTGGAAATGCACAAAAAGAGCAGGAAACAGCGTCGCATGACCTTTACCCTGATCTATGACACCGGTTGTGCGGCTTTCGGACAGCTTGGGCTTTGCAGCTCTGCCTGGATCTGAGGTCCGGATCTGATTTCCGCTGCTCGGCGTGGCAAAGTGCGAGCCGTTGGGCACTTCCTTCGGGTGCACCCTGAGAGGCTTGAGAGCACCAACAAAAAGGGCCGCAGCCTAAGAACTACAGAGGCCATTTCAGGTCATTGGCCTAGCGATAAAATCTGATGCATCACTGGAGATTGGAAGCCTTGATCTCTTCATGTCGTCGCAATGGTCTGAGGCAAAACAGCATTGCACCTGGCAGCAGGAAATGGCCACCGCTGCGTGGTGGAGCAGCTGCTCTCTGCCGGCGCCGCCGTGGAAGCAGCTGACAACAAGGGCCAATGGTCTCAGAGTTCGAGGGACGGGTTTGAGGGTCCTGATGGCTGATGGGATAGCGAAGTATCTTATTGCAAATATGTTTGGGTGAAAAGAAGTTGTTCTTTGGTTTGAAGCAACCCCATGGTATATTTCTCATGCCTTGGTTTGTGGGAATGCACATGTGGAGAGTATCTTGCAAAGTTTGCAGCTGGATGGACATACAGGTTCTGACTTGGAATTGAGAGTCGCACACGTTTGACATCGTTTGACTCGGCGGATCCTGACGGTTGTGGCAGCAGGTCTGATCTCAACAGCCCAAGTGTTGAGATAGTTCTGGCATCTAAAGCCGTCGGTTTCGATGAACCTTGAAGTGGCACTACCTTTCACACCCAAAACATTCTTTTGGTTGAGTCATGTCCAGTAACGGTTGAGGAGTGAATCATATTTTTCCTTTCCTGTTTGCGGTCGGCGGGCTGCAACAATACAGGACGCAAACTAGCCATCACAAAACAGCTCACGGACCTTTCCACTGGGCCCTCCCACCCTGGATAAGAGTGAGGAATGTTTGTGACAACATGCGATAGCCATGTACAACCATGCACGTGGTTCCCAGAGAGCAGACGATATTGGTGACAATCATTCATCAACCAAGGCCAACCGGGCGGTGATAAGATGTGACAACCATTTGCCGTGAGCTGAAATCCAATTATGGCCTGCTTGATCCTAAAGGGTTCTTTCAAAGAAATCAGCAAACCACTGTACTTACATCTCTCGAGGCCAACTGAACGAAGAAACTATATCACCTGTGGTATGCAATAGTAGGCTAAATGCTACATTGCAGGGTTCTCCATGAGCATGCTATGGGACCAGGCCCTTTCTGGTTTCAAATCTACACATGCGATCCACACATGATCACGGTTTGCACTTGCACCGTTTGATCCGCAAATCGTCAGGCCTGGGGACAGTTAGAGAAACACCATTTGATCTGAGGGTTCGCCCAGCAACTTTCAGGCAATGCGCCACTGGCTCGCGCAGCATTCTTCGGCCACTTGGATGTGGTCGTGGCGCTGCTGGGTGCCAGACCTTCCCTCGAGGCCAAGAACAAGAATGGCCATGGCCTCAGAACTGGGGGTAGAAGTCGCAAGGATCCCACTTTGGTGGAACAGAGATCTCATCGATGAACGTGGGAGCAGAATGACCTTTCCTCACATTTTGCAACCCCTTCAGCCTGTGATTTATATTTGGTGCAATTCCCCAATGATTTCTGGGTGCAAATCCCAAATGCCATTGTCACTTCCTGTATTCCGTTGCATCACATGATTAGTCAAACTGCAAATTTGAAGCCTCCCCAGTTGCTGACTTCTCAACTGGGGAACCTGCGATCCGACACTCCTGGCAGCCGAATCAGTTTCACCATCAGTTCACTCCGAGGCCGAACAGCATTGCACCGGGCAGCAGAAAAAGGCCACTGCTCCGTGGTGAAGCAGCTGCTCTCTGCCGGCGCTGCCGTGGAAGCGACGGACTGCAACAGCCCGTGGTCTCAGAGTTCCAGAGACGGGTTTGGTAGCGAAGTGCCGTATGGCAAAACACGTTTGAACCAACGAGATGGTGTGACGATTTCTCATGCTGTGGTTTGATTCCAGTTTTGACGATGGTTCATTTTTGTGAGTACAGGGAATGCACAACAAACCCTGCAAAGTTTGCAACGAGCTGTGAAGATTGTGACAGCTGTCTTGCATCTCATCTTTCGACATTCTTTGTGTTCAGATTGGACTGGGCGACTTTAAAAGTGTCAGGCTGCATCAATCCTCGAGAAGTCACGCTAGGTTTCTCTTGAATGTCGAAAAGGAGGAAGAATGTGTTAAAGTTTTCTTGTGTCAAGCTTGGCAATGACCCTACCTTTTTCTCTAAAAGCATTGTGTTTGCTTCCTTTTGCCGCCTTTTCCCATTCTATTCATCGTCCAGAAGCGGATCATGTATGGTGCTCAAATTGAAATGGATATATGATGTCGATGTATGATCTATGATATAGATTCGCTCCGAGCCCATGTGCGATTCATGTCCAGAAGGGATACGATCTACAACCACGATCCATGAGAACCTGGTGGTGTTATCCGATCTGCTCTTGAAGCCAGCTTCAAAACTTGTGCAGATACATCATGATACAGATACACAGTGGCCAATCAACTCAAGTCAGCTGTTCTAATACCACTTGTGATCCTTTCATAGCTAACAACTGGGCCACAGTTCCTTCAACCGCAGTTCCACCAGTACCAGTCACTCTCTAGGTCACTCTGTATGTAAATGCTGCCACAGGAGCAGCCAGGACTTCAACTTATGCAGATGCGTGCCTCTTTTCCAAGCGAGGTGAGCACAAGCAACAGCCAGGTTTATACAGCGATTTTAGGACAAGACATCCTTGCTGTTGCTTGTGCTCACCTCACTGTCAATGGCCTACTGGGCCATCACGTCACAACAACACAATCACTGCATGAGAGCATGTAATGGCAACTCAAAGTGCTAAATGTAACTGCTACCTACGACACTGGACCTTCCATGATCCTCAAAAAATAACTCCAGCCGAGTCCCAGTTTCCAATGGCATGTTGGTACATCACGCACATTTCTGTGAATACCTTACTTCTCTTTGGTTCTTTAGAAGGGGACAACGATACTTATAGGGGCATGACGACTCAAACTTAACCAAGAGCCAAGCCGGCACCATGCAAACGGTTCGTCTCCTCTTCGCTCATTTGTGAAGGACAACCGCCGGTGACCGGTGAATAACGAGTTTCCAAGAGGGACCAATTCAGCAAGTTCATATCCAACCATGGCTTGGATGATTCTCGGGGCTCCCTTCAAATAAAGCACCACTGTAAAACCCCTGGTTTCAACATGCCAATTGGAGGGTGTGGAGAACGAAGACCACGCTGTTTCTTTGTTAGATTTTGGTTTTAGTTTCAAGGTCACCTAAAATAGAACAGTTTTTGGAAGACGACTGAGGAAGAGAACGGAAAGAAAAAGTGTTGATGTAATTCTCGCATGGTTCAAGCTCCAACCTTTAAAGTTGCGACTTGCAAAGAGGGTCGCAATTTGATCAGCAAATCGCCAGGCCATAGGCCACAGCAAATCGCGAGAGACACAGTCTGATTTGAGGGTTCTCCCTGCGGCGGCTCAGGTGCCACGCCCTTGGCTCTCGCGGCGCTCGTTGGCCACGGGGACGTGGTCATGGCACTGCTGGGTGCTGGGGCTTCCCTGGAGGCCACGAACAACAGTGGCCTCGGCCTCAGAAAAAGGGGCAGAAGTCGCGGAGGTCTCAATCTCGAAAGTAGGCAATTCTTTTCATTGTTACCGTTTGCATGCAGCAGTCACTTCAGTTCATTGCAATGTGAGAAAGTGTGATCATGCATCAATAAAGATTGAAATGAAAAGCCTTGACACGTACCAAAACTTGAGACGCCCAAATTGTTTAATGTATCTCGGATTTCCTCAAACATTAATGAACCTGCACCTTTGCCAGGGGCTTTGTTTTTCACAGAAGTAGCTGAACAGCCAACTGACTCGAAGTCCAGAAGCTTTCAAGTCTACAAGTGCATAATGCAATTCACGAACTCTGTGCATCAGGCAACACGCCGTTGGCTCTCGCAGCTCTCTTTGGCCACAGGGACGTGGTCATGGCACTGCTGGGTGCTGGGGCTTCCCTGGAGGTCAAAGACAACGATGGCCACGGCCTCAGAAGTCTCATGGGTCAAACTGTGGTGCAGGGAAAACTTGGGAGCAGAGTGATATCACCTGAATTTTGCCATCTGTTTAACATCCTTTTGTGGCTTCTTTGGAGCAATTCCGGAGTGCCTCTCACTATTACCCGTCAGTTTTTCCCAGAGTTGGTAGAATTTTCAGAGTTGTCTCCTTCTCCTCTGCTTTTCCTCCAGTACATCTTGTGATCACAGCTCCAGATCACACTGGATCTTGCTGCCTCGCAACTGTATAAGCTCCATGGCTCAGTGGGCACTTCTGGACCCGAACGGTATGCCGCGAGCTCCACTTTCTAAGATGGTTTCTGTGAAGAAGAAGAAGAAGAAGAAAATGATGATGATGATGATGATGATGATGATGATGATGATGATGATGATGATGGATGATGATGATGATGGATCATGATGATGGATCATGATGATGATGATGATGATGATGATGATGATGATGATGATGATGATGATGATGATGATGATGATGATGATGATGATGATGTAGTTGCAAAGACGATGGCTGGAAAGAAATTGAAAACATGTTGGCTCAACATGTCGTGACACTTCAAAATCCAAAGATGCATCTCATCCAGCCGCGGTTCCGGTCCCGATCGGGGAGTTTTTGCTCCGAGGCAGCACGGAGCTGCACTTGGCAGCAGCAAACGGCCGCCGCTCCGTGGTGGAGCAGTTGCTCTCTGCCGGTGCCGCTGTGGAAGCTGCGGGGAACGATGGCCAGTGGACTCAGATCCAGGGGCAGGTTTGAGGGTCCTGATGTTTGATGGCGTGGCAAAGCGATTGTGAGGCAAACATGTTTGGGCGGAAGAACAAGGTAATTCTACGGTTTGAGCGGTTTGGATTGTCGTGCATGTTTGAAGTTATTGGAATGGACACAGGCGAACACACCTGCAGCCGTCACAGTAGCCAACTGCAGTGTCACCCCTAAACATTAGACACAAAGTCGAAAGCAATTCAGACATCCTAAAACATTCATCGACCTTCGCCTTGATTTCGGGACATCGTTTTTGACAGAAGTACCTGAAAAACTGACTGGGACTCGAGAAGCCATTGCGCACACCAATGGACATACACAGTTCGTCGCAAAATTCACCCCTGCTGTGTGTCAGGCAATGCTCCGCTGGCTCTTGCCGCGTATTTCGGCCACATGGATGTGGTTACAGTGCTGCTGAGTGCCGGGGCTTCCCTGGAGGCCATGAACAACGATGGCCACGGCCTCGGTCCGAGTTGATCCTGAGAGAATCTTTGATGAACTTTGGAAGGACAACAGGACTTGACCTGTGATGAAGCTGGAAGTCCTTGTCAGTCTAAATTCCACGCTGCCATTCCATATCAGCCAATCTGATTTTCGGGGTTTGCATCTCATGGGGCTACAGCCCCAGTCTCAGTTGCAGAGTCTCCTCTGAGGCCGAACTGCGCTACACTTGGCAGCAGCAAGAGGCCGCCGCTCCGTGGTGGAGCAGCTGCTCTCTGCCGGCGCTGATGCGGAAGCAACGGACAAGAATGGCCCGTGGTCTCAACTGAATTTGCCAGAAACTTCATTTCTTGCAATTCAGTTTGGGCGGGCTGTAGTTTCTCGCAGATAATTTGGGTTAAAGTCCCGCAAACAAGATGAAGCCCACGAACCCGAATGCTTACACGTAAACTTGCGCAACAGAAAGTGTGAACAACAAATCGTGCATCTTCACCAATTTTTTCCACGTGATGAAGCGCGGCTTTCGGCGCAGCACCGCAGCGCAGCCAGTATCCGCCGCAAATGTGGTAAGCCTGGCCACATTTCCAAGATTCACTTACCGGCTTTTGAATTTTGTAGTCCTGAAACATTCTGTCAATCATTCATCAGCGCAAGACCTGGTAGCATTTAGGTTCATTATGTTATTGGACCAGCCAAGCAAAATGACTAAACCATCATCGTCATCAACCAGCGTCCCAAGACTACTGCAGAACATGCTTCAAATTTGGATAGCGCCTCTGCAGATTTTGGCACAGCACCGCAGCGCAGCCAGCATCCGCCGCGAGCGTGGCAAGCCTGGCAGCATTTCCAAGATTCACTTACCGACATTTGATTTTTGCAGTCCTTAAACAGCATGTCAATCATTCCAAGGCCAACCTCGGGGTTTCCCGGTCAATAAAAACCTGATGTATCAAATACATCTGGCCAATTTCAAGTTTTTGAAGGCCCCAACATCTCTACATACTCCATTCCAAGGTCAACCTCGGGGTTTCCCAGTCAATAAAAACCAGATGTATCAAATACATCTGGCCAATTTGAGGTTTTTGGAGGCTCCGACAACTCTACATACTCCATTCTAAGGCCAACCTCAGGGTTTCCCAGTCAATAAAAACCAGATGTATCAGATACATCTGGCCAATTTGAGGGTTTTGGAGGTCCCGGACAGTTCTACAGACTCCATTCCAACGCCAACCTCGGGGTTTCCCGGTCAATAAAAACCAGATGTATCAAATACATCTGGCCAATTTGAAGTTTTTGAATGCCCCGGACGGTTCTACAGACTCCATTCCAAGGCTAACCTCGGGGTTTCCCGGTCAATAAAAATCAGATGTATCAGATACATCTGGCCAATTTGAAGTTTTTGAATGCCCCGGACGGTTCTACAGACTCCATTCCAAGGTCAACCTCGGGGTTTCCCAGTCAATAAAAACGAGATGTATCAGATACATCTGACTAATTTGAGGTTTTTGGAGGCCCCAACACCTCTACAGACTCCATTCCAAGGCCAACCTCGGGGTTTCCCGGTCAATAAAAACCAGATGTATCAGATACATCTGGCCAATTTGAAGTTTTTGAATGCCCCGGACGGTTCTACAGACTCCATTCCAAGGCCAACCTCGGGGTTTCCCGGTCAATAAAAACCAGATGTATCAGATACATCTGGCCAATTTGAGGTGTTTGGAGGCCCCGGACAGTTCTACAGACTCCATTCCAACGCCAACCTCGGGGTTTCCCGGTCAATAAAAACCAGATGTATCAAATACATCTGGCCAATTTGAAGTTCTTCAGCGAGGGACATGACTTTACACAAAGCAACAAGACCACCAAAACATTCCAATCTGCAACACTTCCAAAAAATCTGTCCTCGTTTCGCAAAGACAGCCACGTCCACGCCGCATTATATGAGCACGCGTCGACACCGCATTCCACTGCCTCCAAGCAAGACAAAATCATTCATATCATCAAATATTCGAAGAATCAAAAACACAATATACATCACATCACATGTTGTGTTTCCTTCAACAAGAATACATAATGCTATATGAATACATAATGCTATGTGATTTTTTGTTTGTCCACATTCGCCTGTTGTTGCTGATAGGCACAGGCGAACAGCACCCACGAAGCGCACCATCGATCGCGACCTTCTGGCCGCACGCCATAGTCGCCGGCTTCGGCCCAACTAGAGTGGCATGGGGACAACGCCGCCAATGCTATGGCATGGGGACAACGCCGCCAATGCCGTGGCATTGGG
>VSDK01025210.1:5250-19027 GCA_009767595.1 Symbiodinium kawagutii
GCAGACTACAACGCAGACAGTCCCGACTTCTCGGGCACGTATCTGGTTCATGGAACTCAAGAGCGCCATGTCAACTCAATCTTGAGAGATGGCCTGATCCCTGGAGGACGGCATCTTGGATCACGTGTGCATGTGCACTTGGTGCCAGCATATCTTATTTCCTTGCAGCCAAACGAGATCAGGGACAGTGCCGGTTCATTGGTCATCCTGAAAGCCTCTGCACTAGCACCGTATTCAGATCAGGCGCAGGTCTCCAAGAAAGACTACGTACTAGTCGAAAGAACTATTCCGCCAGAAGCTATTTCGGGAATTTGTAGCCTCACCAAAAGGTGTTGGTTTTAGAAACCTGTGCAGGAGGAACTCGATGCCATGATAGACGACAAGAGGTCCGGCGCAGGTCTCCAAGAAAGACTACGTACTAGTCGAAAGAACTATTCCGCCAGAAGCTATTTCGGGAATTTGTAGCCTCACCAAAAGGTGTTGGTTTTAGAAACCTGTGCAGGAGGAACTCGATGCCATGATAGACGACAATGGTATCTTGAATCGTTCCGGCCACCCGGATGAGACGGTGATCTGGCAGAGAAAAGAAGACAGATCTTTGCAACGCCCTGTACTCGATGACGACATGGAACGCGCCCTCGACAGGCTTGCACTGCTCATCATCAATCGCATCGGAGACGGCATCAAGAAGGAAGAGAAGTCGCTCAACAAAATCTATGAGGATTTGAAGCAGTACACAAGAGCTCAGAACAAGGCAAGTTCCGCCCCAGCGGACACTGAAGAGACACAGGACTCTACTGCCGACTCATCGGCGAGAGGAAAAGAAAGAAAGAGATCTAGGAGCCCACTTGCGCGAAGGATTCCGAAGACTAATCCTTACGCCAAGAAGGAGATCGATGCCGCCTACGCGGCCCAGCGATCCAAGAAGGGTTTCAAGGCTAAGGTCGCCCTCCAGTTGGAAGGAGTGGCTTGCACAAAGTGTTCAGAATCAGCTTTGTTCCTATGCACGGGATGCAACACCCATTATTGTGCCGAGCACATTGCTACGGTCTACAAATGTCGGTCTAACCGAAGCTTGCTCTGTAGCAACATTCCGGAACAGAGTCTCCCTGAAGAATACAAGATCACCGAAGAGGATGAGGAGCTCCGGAAGAATGCAGCCTACACAAGGTTCAGACACTTCGGTACCAGCAACCGTGAAGTTCAGGAGATCCAACAGGGCAAGTTGGCCGAAATCCTTGAACTCTATGAGCGGTGGGGAACAACAAACAATGCTGTCATTGATGGCATCCTTGCCGACGGATTCAAGGAAGTGCAGCTCCTGGACACGTGCTACCAATCTACTACCGTCCCCACGGTGGATGAGTACTACGATGCACAACCGCCTACGCAACAAGTTCCCATCTGGCGACCTTCCTGCTTATTCGAAGTGTCGGAGAAGACAAGCATCGCGAACATCAAAAAGATGCTGAACCTGATGAGGAGCAACATTGCTGGAAGAGGCATGACTGATCCAACAATCAGACGGGATTCGACAAGTGCAGCGAGGACGCAGCACTCAACTGATCAGATCAATATCCTGCTTCTGAATCTTGGTGACATCAGTCGTGACATCTACATGGGCGGTACGTATCGGCTCCCCGATCAATACCAAACGTTGGAGAACCAAGTGATGCCTCATCTGGCACAGGATGCCCACCTTATCGAGGAGGCAATTCCTTGGCTCTTAAACGGATGGAATTGGCCGAGTGCCGCATCATGTCCTTCCATATCAATTCGAAGGCGTGGCACGACCGCTATGCCGAGGGATGTCACCACTTGACTGTGATGCTCTTTGACGCCCTGGCAGAAAAAGTCGACTTCATCTGTGGAGACGGGAACTTATACGCTCAGCGAAACTTCAAGGCCAACAGAGGCAGCGACTACCACACCTGCATCATTGTGGACTTGCTTGAACGCATTCTGCAGCAGATGAATGGCAGAGCCTCCTATCGCGAGCGAATCACTTACCAGATAGTTTCGTCTACACGAACACTGGAGTGGTTTAAGTCCCAACGTGGAGACCCCACGGCAGACTGCGACTGCATGATTCTCATTTCACTTCAGTATGGGAAGTCCGCAGCTGTCTTGGAGGAAAGGATCCAAAAGGAGCACAACAATACCGCCTACGCGGTGTCATGCGATGACGAAACTGTGCTGAATGCTCGGGAACGTCTGAAGTTCCTGGAGCACATGGACCTTGGACTTCGCATTGGTGACAAATCGTGGCACAGCCCATTGTTCACTATCTGTCGATTGAGACCACAGAAGAATTACCGCATTCGTTCGGCAGGGGCAATGGAACGCCGCGAGAAGAGGAAGTATGAGAGACAAAGCCAGCATCAACAGCAACAACAGGATCAGTGGAATCCATCCTGGCAGCGCTCAAGTCAGGCTTCCTCAAGCAGCTATTATGCCGACCACTCGGCGAGATCACAACCTTACTGGTCATCCTGGCAGGACCAACAGTACCAGCAGTGGGACTGGCGCCAAGGACATCAACGAGATTGGTGGCATGGCAACCAAGGCCAAGGGTGGAACCAAGGAGGTTGGCATCGTCGTGGATGGTCACAAGGTTGGTCACAATGGAGATGATCAACGAGCTCCTGTGTACATCAAAAAGTTTTCATTGAAGAGCGACAAGAACATATACCGACTAATCGGTGAAGTTCAATGGAGTTGTCGTCGCAAGCTTTGTGCATCTGCTTGCTCTGCATGTTTTTACTTTTGCAAGAGGCAGTGACGCTCGAAGAGCAGTAGTCCTGTAGTGACGTTTTTAGTTTCCTTTTTCAACATGCTTCGGGCACAAGAAAATTTGTGTCTGTTTGTGATTCTTTTGTAGTTAGTCCCCTACGCAATGTTCATAGTTAGTTTAACATGTCTTCGTAGCTTCTGTTGTCACTTGTTCATGGACTGTTCATACCTTGTCGGTATGGCTCAAGATTTAGCGTAGCCTGCGCTCTGGAAAACAACTGACTCAGCCGTCGCCTGCAGTGTGTTTGGGACCAGATCTTACGGTGTTAGATCAGGGAACCTTTCAGGGGAATTAACCCTCACCCCCAAGTAGCCCTAGCCCCACGCTATTTGCAGCATTTTGGAGCCTTCCCCTCCCATTTGCATGCTATTTGCAGCATTTTGAAGCCTTACCCTCCCATTTGCATGCTACTCGCAGCATGTGGGAGCTTGACGTACTGCATACCGGCCTCCTGCCCATATGCCACCTACCTGAATCTATATATATCTATATATATTTATATATATATATATTTACTACCAATATGCTACTTATATAACACCCATGTACTACCTATATGCTACCTAAATTCTATTTATACACTACTTCCATATTTTTTCATACTACCTATATACTGCCTATATGCTACCTACATACTACCTATACACTCCCTGTATGCTACCTACATACTAACTATGTACTTATATGCTGCCTGCATATTACCCATCTACATATATGCTACCTACATACTATCAATATACTACCTATATATTACCTACATACCATCTATATACTACCTATATATATATATATATTACCTACATACTGCCCATATGCTACTTAAATACTACCTACATACTACATACTACCTATATTTTACATAGCATATACACTACCTACATACTACCTATATACTATCTGCTTGCTACCAATATACTGCCCATATACTAGCTACATACTACCTATATACTGCCTGTATGCGACCTGTATGCTACCCATAGACTTCCCATATCATATAAAAACCTATATGCCACCTACATAGTACCCATATAGCATCTATATATTATTTGCATACTAGTTACATACTACCAACATGCAACCTACATATTACTTGTGCGCACTACTTGGATACATATCACCCCATATCATGCATTGCCCATGCAACCCCATGTTGAAGCTCAGCTGAGCTGCCAGTTCTCCGTCGCGGAAATCGTTAAAGACCTCGGGGAACAGCATAGTTAGCGTGGAGGAGAGGAAGCCTTGGGACTTCACATGGCAGCGAAGAGCTGGTCATTGGCTCAGCAGTGGCATGTTCTGACTTTCGGAGTGATGAACAAATGCAGCTGATGGGCTAGAAAACGTGTGCGTGCCATTTGTGACACAGCAATTGTCCAAAACCCATAATACAATGTTTTCTGCTGGCTAATTCACATGTATTCTCATAATTCAGGTAGTCAAACACCATACCAGAATCGACCAATCCACAAGGTTTGCCTGCGGCTTTTTTGGCACCGAACCAAACAGAATGACATGTAAAACAACTCACATTTACAGTAGCTGCCACTGATTGTCTGAGTACCCAAACAATAGAAACATCCCATTTATTGTGATTTGCGGTATAAATGCATATCTTTCTGTTATACATATACATGGCTTTATCCATAGTTTTAGTCGTAATCTATCATGTATATATATATATATACACTGTATATTTAATGTACGTATATATATATATATATGTATATAATATAAATAAATATACATATATATGTATATATACATATATAATGTACGTATATATATATATACAATGTATATATAATCTACGTATATTACGTATATGTGTAAAAAATATAATATATATATATATTCCATATGATCATACTTGATCAGATCTTGATCAGAGCTTTTGGGTCATACAAATTATCTGGGATCACACCTGCCCGAGTGGGACCCGGTCTCCCGGATCAGGGCTTGGGACACACTCGTGAAGCCAAGCTGTTACCTTATCTCAGGTATCCTTTTCAGATCCATGCAGTACTCCACATCATCGGCTTCTCTGTTGAGAACCATGATAAAAGGGCTACGCATGGTTTCGCGAGGTTATGGGTCAGTGTGAAAGTGCTGAGGCTTACGCCATGTTGGCACTCAAATAGATGGTGCAAGCTATTGGTCGGTCGCAGAGGAGCGTACCTTCAACTGCAACCAAGCCCAGAAGTCATGACACTGCGCAGCCTTGACAAAACCCACACCCACCCGTGTTTTCATCAGGCGTCGATGAAACCAGTAGCGCAAATGCCCATGTCGGTACTCAATGTTTGGACAAATGAAGCTAGAATCCCGACCTTGACCCCACAAACACACATGGATGATTAGGATGATCGTTGATGTCTAATTTTTGTGACCGCGGAAAATAAACTCCCCAATCTTGGTCCAGATTTACCCCTACCACTTCAGTAGATTCTGAAAGTGTCTTCAGTATAGAAAACGCCAAGTTTTGAGTGAACAACCAACAAAACGCAACGGCCGCCAGCTGCTTCCCACATCTTCCCACTCTCGGATCTCTCGGTATGCCATGGTATGCCACGGTACAATCGGAGCTTCTCTCGCAACCCGAGCAATGTTGTTTGCCCATCGGACGTAGTAGTGCTCGTGTGTCTTCAAGGACACAAATGGAAAGCTTTGAAATTCCTCTGTCCTGCCAGATATCAAGGGCGGTGATCACTGCAATCATCGAGTTCAGCTTGAACAGTGCCTCACTTTTGATAGAAAGGAGCAACTATTGTAGTGACTAAAGGAATGTGATGAACACAACTGGTTGTTTCCCTATTGTCCCTGTGATTACATTCTTAGATATTCTTAGAAGATACTTGTATCACACTGTGTATCCTATCTCGCATGAGAAATGAATCACCACATGCCTATGAGCTATCCCATGCCAATCGAATGCCGATGAAATGACATCAGAAAGCACCCTGGCCTGTTTCGCTGCAAATGTAAGAAGAATTCGTCAACAACCTGCATACAACTGCACTGGTTCGTCCGACAGGACGCAACACAAGTGCGTCAGTCATCACATACTACAAAAGACTGCTAAGTCAGCTTTGCCAAGATCAAACTGAATTTCACAAGCAAAAAATGGTAACATCACCAAATCTGTTTATCTGTCATCTGTCCTATTTTTGACATCAATTGTCTTGGATGGTTCAGAACGACTGGCACTGAACTCGGTGCCTTCCTTGCTTTGATCTGCGTTTGAAATCCAGGTTGCTGGTGCTGAGCCAAGACAGCAAGACTCAATGCGCTATGGAGGTGTGGAATCAATCAAGCTCCACTGCTCCAATGGATAAATCCAGTCATACGAAACGCAGAGCTCCGGATTTGTCCCCAAAAGAAACATTTGAGAGCTACCTGCCTCTGCGGTCCCCAAGCCGTGCAGTTAACATCGTGAAAATTTCACCAGATCAGGATTTCAATCCGCTCATGGTTGGCAAAAACCCCAAAATGCATGGCTGGTTTGAGGATTTGACCCGTAGATATACCGCTTGGCATGTTCATTGTACAGTATACTGTCGGATACTGTTGGTTAATACGTGCAAGATTGTTTACATTGTTGGTCACTATCCTGCTTCGTCTTGCTTTTATATGATTTTGTTGTTGGTATACCCCCAACGTTTAATTTTATACACTGCAGTAAACTGACCTGGTTGCATGACAAATCCAGCATCTCTGGCATTTTTTCCTGTAGGAAATTGCCACTTTAACTTCCAGGTTCCTTTACCAGGAGTGTAGCCCAGTCATCAACACTTTTCCCATTCCCCCACCCTGCCTTCGGGTGCTTCATCTGTCCAAAGCGACCTGCTTCTTGCAACTCGATTCGCCACAATGCACCCTGCAGCGGTGACTCCCGTGGCCGATTATTCTCGATCTGAGTTTTAAAAACATCTGCACCAGTCTTTTGCTGTGCGTTCTAATGATCAGCGTTTCAATCTCATAGCACTAGCCAAATTTTGCTCACCAGTGATCAACAGCGCTATACAGCGCTAGTCATCGTCTGCATGAGTCCCGGGGATCTAAAGCAGGATCCACTGAGAATGCCTTCTGATCAAACCCTGCTCCATGTATGGTCTTTTTAGCTACATTTACCTATAAATTGACCCAAATGTATCCAAATGTAGGAATATTTACCATACATGGAGCATCTGATCAAACAGTATCATGAATTCCTTAAGTTGCTGAAATCTGCCAGGACAGTGTCCTTCCACTCAAGGCTGCCTGGAACCCAACAGACCACCTTGTCGTCAACTTCCCAGAAGAACTTTCGCTGACGGTTCAATTCATCCTCGGGATCAAATCAGCGTTGCCAAATATTACCCGCGCCAAGATGATTGCAATCCATCAAGCATGTAAACAGCATCAACCATCAAATACCATCAAATTACCATCACATAACCATGTAGCTGTCTGCGTGTCTCGAGGGCTTCTTCCAAAGTTGCGACCATCGCTACAGTAGAAACCATAAGAATTCTTCAGACCCACATACAGTTGACCTTGGACTATGCCTTGGCCTGTTTGTGACCACCAAAAGGACACCTGTAGATCCCCTGGAAAGTCCAAAAAGGACACAAAACACACAGCTATGTACAAGCGATGATGCAAGAAAGCCCAATCACATCTGCATCAACGAACCGATCAGCAGCCACAACAGAAATGAAGATGAAAAGAAATGAATTGCAAGTGCGAAAAACCATGCAACAAAAACAGTAACCATCATCAACCACTACCAAAACCAATGAAAGGAAACAAACAAACAAGAAGGACAACAAACACCAGGGGCAGGAACACAAACTGCGAAGGAAAGAACATCTGCAACAAGAAATAAGCCAAATGATATTGCATTTGCATGCTTCAGAATAAGCGCAACTGCCACAATCTTACTCGTCCATACTCATACAATTGAGAACAATCACAATGTGCCGCAACCATTTCCGAACCTGCCAAACAATGTGCCATAAATGCAAACACACAAAGACTTGAAACGCAATGAGCAGTTTCCAAAGGTTGTAACTGGGTGGCTGGGTGTCAACGGTTGGCATAGGGAATTCCCTGATGGAGTGGTGCTGATGATTCTGACCAGCAAATAGAATCCTCTTCAGAACCCTCCATTTTGAGGCAACTGGTTCTCCCCTAACAACAATACAACTGCTGTCACAAAATCTCTAAATGCTTCAGCTGGGCATCGGATTCTTCTCGAAAGGGCGCGTCCCAGTTGATCCAATTCTTCCAGGCCTCCTGTGACAAGCTGCAGTCAGACTGGGTCCCAAGCTGCTGTAAGCTGTCCATCAAATTCCTTCATGTTGCGAGTCCCAACCCTCTAGCCCTGATGAACTTTCCAGAAAGCAGCGTATTCGATGCTGTGACGTTTATTCTGAGGTAATACGTGGTGATACCACATGTCATCGTGAAAAATGTTGAATGACAAGGAGAAACTTGCTCTAAAGTATCGTTCAAGGCTCAAGTCTTTGTCCAGCCATGTCAGTTCCTGAGTGATGTGTGACACTTAAAGAGGTCCGGGTCATCCGGCACCCAAAATAATCATCGGAAAGCGCATTGATATTTGGTATCCTTTGCTATCGTCGTGTATTCATGCTGATCTTGCTAACCCATTCATAGATTCTATTGGATTTTTGTAGATGTTTGATGTTGAGCCTTTCCTCATCTTTTCCAACACCGTGGTTTCATCTGCTTTCCTTCCTCAAATGTTCCGCTTCGCACCTTGCCACGGAAGCGTTTGGGAGTCCCATCCGGCCAGTGGCTTTCGGAGCTGAAGTGGCCAACGCCGCAGGTGAGCGGGGTGCTACTGCCTCAGGCCATGATGGCCCTCCACGATGGCTTCCCAATGATCGATGGATATCGATGGTTCAGTGTACTAGTACCACTGACACAACAGGGCTAGCGAACAGCTTGCCACAGCTTGTGATCTCTGGGACACTTTCATTCGAACATGGCTCTCTATCATCTGCTACTAGTAGTTTTGGCAGTTATATAAGTTAGAAACCATTCATCTTAGGGCACTTATGAACCATTCATCTTGGGCTATAGGGGGAGACCCCCATCCATCCAATGCCATCGCTAGCTGGGTCCCATGGGACCCACCAAGCGACACTGTAGCAACACACAGCGCGGCCGCCAGCGTCTCATGGCGACGGATCAAGGCATCGTATGTTTGAGGTTCAAACGCTTGACAGTGTGCAAACATTGAAGGTGACCATTCTGAAAGGGGGTTCCTGTATAGTTGAGGTTCAACCTAGATGTGTTTGAGGTTCAAACGCTTGTATCTAGGTATTCAGTGTGGTTTGAACCTCAACTTGACATAGTCCTTTCTCTTCATAGTATTGTCTAGATTCAAACCGTATCGTTGGTGACCATTCTGAAAGGTGGTTTCCTGTATAGTTGATCTTATTTTATGCTCATACTAGTAGACCATATGACCATCTAGTTATTATCAAACATGGTCTTATGCTGTCGTCAATAATGAATAGTGATCAACAAAAAATGGTGTGAATTATGCTCAAGAATGAATTGTGTAAACCACAGTAAATAATGATCTATGTCAACAGCGGCTTACGACGAGCATAGGTGATAGCAACCAACGATCAGGACACAGTTGCTGGCTGGCTGGAGGTCATCAAACCGTTCCAAAACCATGCCGAGAAAAGCAAAAAAAGTTTGGAAACCACTAGCCAGCAGTTCTTGATGGTTTCTGATATACGCCTCTGCTATTGTTGAGTGTGGTTGTTGAAGAACAAATCATTGACCAAATGGAGAAAGAGACAGAGAGAGGGAGAAAGAAAGAGTACCGTTTGAAAAACATAGCAAGGATGTAGCAGCTTTCTTTCGACTAAACAACTACATTGCTGACCCAGGATGAAGCAAAGACCTCCAGTTGAATAATGTGGGAAGTAATGACATGTAGTGTGATAAGCGCCAAACAGCTGTTTTGACAGGACAGTTGTTGCTGATTTGAACCAGCTGGTTCTGCACCTTCTTCCGGGATGAGCTAGAGATGAGGCCAGTAGTGCCAAAAGAGAAATAAACAAATTGCTTATCACATGTTATCACAAAAGATAAGGGGGGCACAAACATTTGATTCATCAAATGATGTCTAATGATTAATCTAGGAATATTGATCATTTCCCACTAGTACATGGCCTTAGGTCACATTTGTTGATTAGTGTATATGTGTTTTCGTGTTTTGACCTACTTTTAGCAGAAACTTTCAAACCCAACATCGATCCTGTTCTTCAAGCACTTATCCAAACGAGAACCGCATGTTTTCAATAGTGCAGCCACAAAAGAACTCTGAAGCGTTTCCATCTTGGTTTAGATCTGATAAACAAATCTGATGATACGTAATATGTTTGACTTGGTTTTGACAAACCATGTGCTATTAGTTACAAATTGATTTGTTACACACACATACAAAATTGATTTGATTTGGGTCGTCTAAACCAGAAAACGACAGTAAGAAAGAAGCACATGAAACCATCCACGCATTGGTTTTCTCAGGCCAGCACTGACCCCAGGCCACATACGCGGTGCTCAAGCGAGCATCTGGCCTTGCAGGAGAATGGAAACATTTGCTGAAAGGAAAATGGTCGATGCTCCAATCCTTATTGCAAATGAGCTGTATGATACAGTGCATCTACACCTCTTGGTAGATTCGGTTTCCACAACATGTAAGTGCGTGATAGAGAGATAGCTTCTCAATAGGCAGTGTCTAAGGATCACTCAATTCAAAATTGGTTCACAGTTCTGCTTAAGGAATCATCTAGCACATTACATGATTCAAAAAGGATATTGGACAATTGTGTTGCTCGTGATAACTTTAAAGCCATGGTCAAAAAAAGAGGCTCTTCATCTGCACGAGAATTTCTGTTTTCTGCGAGGCAATGCTTGAGTGATTGAACAAAAATGTGCTCTCTCTGGTCCTGGCAACTATTTGTTGGAGGCAGATTTCTCTCTGCGAGGTCAAACCCCAAAAGGTAATACTCATGCAAATAGCTGCAAATAGTTCAAACACTTACACTAATTTCACATAGTAATACCTACCCTCACCGTACAGTCTTCAATATCAAAAAAACAATATGGTAGTAAATAACTCATTGGATAGTTTTCCATTGTACTGATTCATTCTGATTGAAACTGCCAAAAGGATCCCCCATGAAATGCCCCCCAGATGCTTTACATACCAGTGCATAAACATGTACCAGTTTATGAAGTCCAAAACCAGCAGGCTCAGACTTATAAAATGAAAAACCAGCAGGCTCAGACTTATAAAATGTAAAGCCAGCTGTTTTATAATGTCTGATGTCCAACATTGGGCTACCTAATTTAATGGTTTTTGAATGGAGGGAAACCCATTATAAATTGGCAGCACCAGGTTCCAGCATAAACTACACCAACTCAGTTGCGCACAGAAATTTTTTTTATGAAATGAGAAGCCAAGAAACGGTAAAACGAGTCGCAGCATCCCCAAACGCAAATGCTCTTTATGGAATCACTGGGCCAAGACATGCCACGGTTTTTGTTGTAGGATGTTATTTCCTTATAAAATGATTTGCCAACATCTGAAAAAGAAACTGTTTCTGAAGGTTTTTCTCTATAAAATGCCAAGGTTAGGCCGATGGAGACACCTGCGAAGGGGGAACGAAAGCCGGAACCCGTAGCAGAACTGCATCCGCGATTTTTCCCACATTTGGTCTTTCCACCATTTGTCTCTTCGAGCGCTCAAAAACCTTAATTTTTTCCAGTTTTCCCGCTGCTAGCTCCCCTTTGCCAAAATCCCAAGACCCACAAAAGCCTAGCGTTTTACCGCATTTTTTTCCTCCGCCGCCTCATCCAACCCCCCGGTTCGACTTACAAGCTCGTCCGGTACGCACTGCGAAACCGTGCCCACCCAAAAACTATTTCCCCCACCCTGTGCCTCTCGACATCGACCTATGATACACTCGGGGTCCAACATCGACCTATGCCACGCCAAGCTGCGTTCAACATGGAACCAACCTTCGGCCAGGTCAAACCGTATATATTTCCACGGTTTTTGCCACATTTTTCACCTTGCTTTTCTACTGGAGCACTCATAAACCTTGGCTTTTTCCAGCTTTCCTGCTGCTGGCTTCAATATGCCGGCCTCCCAAGACATACAAAAGCCCTGCGTTTTACCACATCGCCGCCTCATCCAACCCCCCTTTTTCGCCTGACAAGCCCGTTCGGTACGCACTGCAAAACCGTGCCCACCCAAAAACCATTTCCCCCACCCTATTGGCACCAAATGTGTCCCCTGGGCGGGCCCCCCCCCGAACCCCCTTAACTCGCTTTGCTCGCAAAAAGAATTCAGCCTTGCCTGACGGCTGGCTTTCGTAAAAAAAAATCTTCATAGATAAATGGTGTCTTTTATTCCTTTATCATTAGATTGGCAATTACTCCAGGTTCCGCCAAAGCTTTCGCGCAGCTTCCGCTGTAGGTACGGTGGCTTCCGCGAAGCCAGTTTTGCTACAAAAAGCTTTCGCAAGCTTTCTTCGAAGCTTGAAAAACAATCATATGCCCCTTCCGCAAAGCTTCCGGGGCCTTCTGCGGCTTGAAGCATTCAAACTTTTTGCATTAAATGCCCACACGAAAACGCGGCAAGTTTACCATCTAAAAAAACGACATTCGTGTGTTCTGCGGAAAGCTTGGACTGTCTAGGGCCAGGGCTGCTGTTCTTTTTGAAGAATGCGTGTTTCCTTGACAGCCTTGAATTTTATCCAGGTGATTAATACCAAGAAATCGCTTTGCCTAGCAATTGCGATTTCTAAAATGATGGATGTAAGAACTTTTTTCCCCGCATTTTGTGGAGCCCTGGGGTTTATAAAATGGGTGGACCAACATAACATTATGGGTGGGGAGATAAATGGTAGCATTTGACATTCTATAGTGAAGTGACCCTTCCCCGGAACCAATTCTCCTGGATGGGCCTGAGTGATTCTCAACATCGATCAACCATCTATAGTGAGAAACCATGATTTTGGGCCTGACAGTGACAGCCAGAGACTTCAGCATTTCGCGCGGGAAATCAGGATTTATAAAATGGGTGGACCAACAAAACATCATGGGTGGGGAGATCAATGGTAGCATTTGACATTTTATAGTGAAGTGACCCTTCCCCGGAACCAATTCTCCTGGATGGGCCTGAGTGATTCTCAACAACGATCAACCATCTATAGTGAGAAACTATGACTTTGGGCCTGACAGTGACAGCCAGAGACTTCAGCATTTCGCGCGGGAAATCAGGATTTATAAAATGGGTGGACCAACATAACATTATGGGTGGGGAGATCAATGGTAGCATTTGACATTTTATAGTGAAGTGACCCTTCCCCGGAACCAATTCTCCTGGATGGGCCTGAGTGATTCTCAACAACGATCAACCATGTATAGTGAGAAACTATGATTTTGGGCCTGACAGTGACAGCCAGAGACTTCAGCATTTCGCGCGGGAAATCAGGATTTATAAAATGGGTGGACCAACATAACATTATGGGTGGGGAGATCAATGGTAGCATTTGACATTTTATAGTGAAGTGACCCTTCCCCGGAACCAATTCTCCTGGATGGGCCTGAGTGATTCTCAACAACGATCAACCATCTATAGTGAGAAACCATGAATTTGGGCCTGGCAGTGACAGCCAGAGACTTCAACACTTCGCCCGGGAAATCAGGATTTATAAAATGGGTGGACCAACATAACATTATGGGTGGGGAGATCAATGGTAGCATTTGACATTTTATAGTGAAGTGACCCTTCCCCGGAACCAATTCTCCTGGATGGGCCTGAGTGATTCTCAACAACGATCAACCATCTATAGTGAGAAACCATGAATTTGGGCCTGGCAGTGACAGCCAGAGACTTCAACACTTCGCCCGGGAAATCAGGATTTATAAAATGGGTGGACCAACATAACA
>VSDK01025210.1:26695-52905 GCA_009767595.1 Symbiodinium kawagutii
AGACATCTCTTGCTCTAGACATCTCTTGCTTCAGACATCTCTTGCTTCAGACATCTCTTGCTTCAGACATCTCTTGCTTCAGACATCTGTTGCTTCAGACATCTGTTGCTTCAGACATCTCTTGCTTCAGACATCTGTTGCTCTAGACATCGCTTGCATTAGCCATCAGTTGCATTAGCCATCAATTGCATTAGTTGTGAACTTTCGTAACACGGAACTTTCGTATCGAAACTTCCTTTGATTAGGTCTTGACTAATACGTAATTCTACAAATGAGTAGGTCGGTACTGTTCGAAGCCTAGGATCGGCTGCACTGCTAGAGGTCGGTGTAATATGTTTTGTCATATTTTGCACATTTGTGAAATGGCTGTTTCAAGAATCCGAGTATCATGGAATAAATATTCAGCGCTCTAACTCCAGCCTCATTGGCATTGACCAATGAATCTGCATACTTTGCCATGTTTCTTACTAGTCCACTTGCATTCACATACAAGGTATGTGAACAAAGCATGATCCAGGGCCCAACCACCCTGGTTTTCCAAGAACCCCATCGACACATATCGACACTGTTTGAAAAATAGCAGAGCAGTGTCTGAAAACACATTTCTCCCCACAAATAAACACCATCTTTCCCCAAACAAACAGTGTTAGCTTAGATGTGTTGAAAGGTCTCAGGGCTTTTACGACGTGTTTCATTGATGGTTTTTATCGCTGTGGGTCAAAACTCTGTACCCGTGGTTCCCCTTTCACTAACCATTGTTTTCCCCATTATTGTTGGTCATTATCCCCTATGAAATTGGTGGGTTGACTGCTTGACTCATAGCCATTTATAGTTGATATATACCCTATAATTGTTGGTTATCATCACCTATTATTAACCATTGACCAGCGATTAGTTAGTTGGTTCATATTGACCCATGGCCTTATACTGTGCCTGGGGAGGTGTCGACGAGTCTACTGGGCTTCGCAACAGTGAAGTGCCAGCTTCCAAGCCGCTGGTGATGCCATGCTGAAGGACTAGCCAGTAACGACGAGCAATCCAAAATTAGCATTTTTGAAGGGAAACCCTGGTTACCCAGCTGTAAATGCTGGATTTTACATTGCCAGGTTACAAGAGGATAACCATTGCAAACCAGCAAAATGATTACCAGCATCAAACCATGAAATCCAAGCACTATGAACCATAGATATGCAGAATGGGTCAAAAACACGTTTTCCTGGTATGCTTATCATTCACCATTGCACTCTCTATTACTGTTGGTTATCATCCCCGACAAACTTGATGCTTCATATTGAGTTAACCCGGAGTGAACCAGTAGCTGACCAGTAAGAAGCATGAAGCTACTGATCAGCACTAGTTTCATTATATCTGAGAACTAATCAGCATGTTGCTTATTACTGGTAATAAGCTATTAATCAAGTTTATATCTGATACAA
Organism: Symbiodinium kawagutii; assembly: GCA_009767595.1. Lineage (NCBI taxonomy): Eukaryota > Dinophyceae > Suessiales > Symbiodiniaceae > Symbiodinium > Symbiodinium kawagutii. The sequence goes on from VSDK01025210.1 coordinate 28,132, forward strand.
CAAATATTCGGATTAGTCAACCCATCGATTCACCATTCTCAGCTCACAGGAACCGAGCGGCTCAGGACCACCACCAGTCCGTGCTTCTGCGGTACCGCCACCTCCCCACGGGGCAAGATCTCAGCAATGCTTACACCATGATCAGCACCAGCGGCATATTCGTCGTTTGTGCCTACATGTGCACATTTTGGATCATTTTGGTGTATCTAATATCCATATCTTATCACATATCATGCATCCACACATGTAGGCAAACAAGAAACACCCGACCTACACTCACAATAACAACATTTCAAAAACACAACATAGGGTATGGGTGTCCATCAAAGGCGCAATCCCCACAAGTGGTTGTTTCCGTTGTAAACCAGTCCTTTTGGGATGGTTTGGCGGTATCATTGTTGCGGATATTACCCATGTAGCACTTAGAGCAATCAGGGACTTTCATCAATCATAGTCATATTTCCTACAACTATACTGACTTTGTCATTTACCATAACCAACTATAATCAATCAATGTGGTGGATTCAACATATGGTCTCGTCATCCCACAACCCTCATCACAGTCAACTTCCTGACCATCTTGCACCATCACTGTCACACTTGAGAACAGCTACTTCATTCGCCATGATCAACGACTACTGACCATTGCTAATGATGGATTCACTGACCGTTCATCATTCCAAAGCATTGCCAACCATTACAAACCACTATGATCCACCATGGTCAGCAGTGGTAGAGTTCACCATTACCATGATCCAATACTAACATGTTGGTAAATTAGGATAATACGAACAAATGAAATTTAGCCATTAACCAAATGGATATTACTATATAACCAGTGGCTGGTAGATTTCGACAGACAAATCACCGGCTAAGGATGGCTGCTGCACCTTGGGTCTTAGGCGAATGGCCAGCAGCGTGCTGAGACACATCAGTGCCCAAAGGCATAGGAGAAGAAGCACCAGCGTTGGCACATGTTCGTAGCCTGAGGTACTGCCGGTTGATGGTGCTTCATGATGATGTTGCTGGTGGCTGGTTTGATTGTCAGTGGCACGTGGTGGCTAGTGGATGGTTAACATCAATGATGGATGACAATTGACGATTTATTGATGGATAATCATGATCAATAAGTCAATGGCTACTCAATGGTGAATGACTGACTGGTACTTGCTACTTGATCATCGCCAACAAGAGCCAATCACTTGGTGCTTACTGATGCTTGACATGCTGACCTTGATTGAAGTCATACCCAACAACAACCCATCACAACCAGTTTTACATCATGGACGGTCAAACAAACCAGCCAGTCCAGCGAACGGTGACCAAGCAGGCATGTGGAGGTTCGACAACTGCTGGGGTCCTCAGTCAGATCCTCAGTCTGAACGATCAACAGGTTCTCCCTTGGGGGTGGCTGGTAAACCATTCAAAACAATGGACTGGCAAGTGGTGATTGCAAACGAGTGGCAAAGAGGGCCAAGACAAGGTCAAAGTATTGATGATCAACGATTTACTTGAGGCTTCAGGTTTGTGGGGCTGGTGACTCCAACCGGCCAAGAAGCAGTAGAGGAAGAGCCACGACGTCCCCATGAAGGTGAGCCACGGCAACATGGAGATCCTCATGGCCTCCTGGTGCACGGGGTCCCCATGGAAGGCTCAGAAAAGGGGGGACCTGGCAGGTACGTGCTATGCAAGACGGTTCCATGACTAATGAATTAATGAATGATTGAGTAAAAATTACCATCTACTACCATTAGTATGTAATGGTTGTTGAACTGAGGGATGCATGTGACAGGTTGTACGTCCACTCTAGTGGATACTTCACATTCTAAGCGTCAATTAGACGGTTTAACAGCCGCAAAAGACCAGTCATAATGAGATCACCTCCAACCGTTGATCTTTTTTCAAGGCTGGTGAGTATCCTCAAGAAGCCAATCAGTCAAGCAGCCAACCACGGATACTTAATTGGCACACCTATGTTTGTGCTTTGTCTGATGTTTCAACATCGGGGTTGCCGAACATCATCACCGAAAGCATGTCATACTCTGAAGCTAACCTTCTATCATCTCAGTGTGGAAATGAAAAACATGATTATTGATAATTGAGAAGTGAAGATGCAATATGAATCAATATGATGCAATCAGTGGTTTTCCATCTGGGACAAACGTGACAGGCAGGCACTCTGTTGGATGGCCGGCACTGAAGATGTTCATGACTGAGCATGCTCGAGTGCGCGACACAAAGAAAAGCTCAAGCCATTGGAAGATTCAAAGATGCCAACCAAACAAACAAGCAAAACAAGTCTGGCTGGCAGGGAAGTTGCAGCAAGTCAAAAGCGCGACATGGAATGGTTCTTACACCTGGTCGTTTCTCTGGCAAACATAAGTTCCAATCCACACTCCCTCTGTCCTCCATCTTGCCTTCGGATCTCAGCATGGCCCTTGGAATGCCAAGCTTTGCGACCCCCAGAGATTACCCACGTGGCAAGCATCAGAGTGGATAGCACTCGAAGATGGAATTTCTCCCAAACTGAGAGAAAACTGCTGCAGGAAACCAAGTTGAACAGCACACGAGGTTTATTTGATCTGGGTTCTAAATGCACCAACCTCCCTCTCTCTCTGCACAGATTGATATGTTCATTATGATCCTGATGCTGTACATATTTCTAAATTGTCAGAAAACAATGCAAACACCGTGGGAGCAGTAGCAACACATATTCTGTTGCCGTGATCTGCATATCATCTTTACCTTCTCAGCATGTTAGTCACTGTCTCCTCTTCCGTCGGCTACCCGGCGCCCAGCCACTTAGCCACAAGAAGTGGATCTTCTTCCGCCATGACACCGCACCTCGCAATTGCTGATAAGCAGAATGTTGCACCAGCTGATTGCACAGCCACAACTCTTGGGGCCACACGTTGGCACACTACCTGCCCAAGGGAACCTCACCAAATCACCCCGTGCTGGAATTTTAGAGCCCAAGATTTGAGTGGGTTCGTTGAATCGATCTATTTTTGATTTAACGCCTCTTCAAACGGCTGATCAAGATTAATCCAGCTTGCTTTTGCTTCGCAGATTCAGTCCTCAGTCCGAAACTTTTGGCGGAAAGAAGTCTTCCAATATGCTGGGTCTGAGTATGATGGCAATGAAAGCCATACATTATCGGACAAAAAACCTTTTAGGTGGATAGTGGCTGATAGGGGATATTTTTTTCTTGGCCGAGACAAAATGAAGACACATAATTAAAAAACTGTGTGGCACCTGAAAAGTATGATATCTCCTGAAGGCAAGGATATCAATGTCAACCAGGAGCGCAAAAGTTCATTCGCACTGGGTACTTTGCGTCGGACTTTCATGCTGGTCCGAAGTCCCAGCAAAATAGTTGGTCCACGAAGGAGCATGACAGAATTTGGCATGTACCAAAATAGGTAACCAATTATCCAGCAAAACATGGTAGATTTACTAGGAAACCATTGGTTTTGGGGGTACCACTATTTTTGCACATAGTCATTTCAATAAACTCTTCAGCCTCTGAACAGTGTCTTTTCTTACCTCCATTTGACATGGAATGCCTTTGCAAAGAGCTACCTCGTCTGAACCAATGCAGTTCAATCACCTTGTTTAGTCAAGAAACATACTTCATACACCTTCATACACCTTCATACATCTTCATACACGTTCATACAAACACCTTCATACATCTTCATACATCTTCATACTTCATCATCTCGGCTTACCTCGGCTGTGCAAACACCATTCATGGACAAAGCCATCTGGCTGGCTGTGGCTAAGGATCTTCAATCTTCTGGCTGCGGGTAGAAACATGCTACAAGTGCGCCATGCTACGCTTCAACATAAGCTTGGGATCAACGAAAGTTCCAAATGCGCGCTGCTAGGTTTGAAGCATCGAGGAGCTTTGGAGGACACAACATGTGGTCCATCATAAGCACTTCCGAACGGGACAATTATGTGAGCTTCAAGAACTTGACCATGCAAACCTATGCAAGCAATGGTGCCTTATTTTTGCTGATTCAGAGAAGATGCAAAAAGACAAACCAGAAACGAATCAATGAAATCAGCCCGGAAGGCATACATATATCATGCAACAAAATCACATCTATCACCTCCAACATTCTACAACAGTCACAATCCCCTGACTGCAGCAAGACACCCTGCACAACCTGGCATATTCTACCAACTGGTGTGGGATTTCTTCACTGCCAGTGACAAGTCCCTTGCTTGGCGACCAGTGGTGCGTCTGTTGCTGCAGTGGTACACCAGTTCTGCAAATGGATCGATTCACCGCCATCCATCATCTTCCATCAAGGGGTTTGACAATTCCCCATCTAAATCTGATCATTGCTGCGAGGCCTTCTGAAAACTCCACTGCATCCGTTTGTGTAAGTCCCTCCTCCCCGGGTCCTATTCAGCTGGTTCGACCCTGAGTGGCCCCACTTGGCTGATGTAACTTGGGGCCCCCAAGTCACACACAGCCGGCGGCCACTACGTTGAGCCACAACGGGCTGCGTCAAGAAATATGGCTATGGCTCAATATTAACCAGCCAACTCACGGGGGATAATCACCAACAATAATAGGGAAAACAATGGTTAATCATAGGGAAACCAGGGGTACAGAGTTTTGATCCACAGCCACATGATTCAACTGGTATAGATTCGGTGCCAAGAATGGTGCTGTAGAACAATTCAGGGAACACAGCCAAGCACCATCGAGACCCAAATCATCAGCAATGGTCTCCGGACATATTTAGGGAGACTTAGGGGACATGGTGACATCTGAGTGTTGCAAGCTGATGTGGAACATAGAAATAGGCACTCCAAATCCTTGTAGGTGTATCGCGAATGAACGTCCGCAAGTGGAGCACTAATGAACTAAAGTCAATCAGTTTCGTCAGACTGAAAGAGACACTACCAAGATCCATTTCATTAGCAAACACTATCATCACCCATTTGATTGGTGTATAGTTGTTGGTTACACCAAAGGGTCGTCTATCAACTAATCCCCCTGGATCAATCAACTGTACCGAACACCAAGAAACATGACCGCTCTGCTGCCACCTGGACGTTACACCTACCTCAGACTTGTGATGTAGGCACGACAGATTGTTTTGGCCCTGTAGGTTCATCATGCCCTATGATAGCTGCTAACTGTAGGTTCATCGTGGAGGAACAATGGTAAGCAAACAATGTTTCTGATTGTGGTTGCAGTTGATTGGCTGAAGCTTGCTGTGCTGTCAATTCACATCTCGCAAAGGAGGTCAAACCTCAGGGATTGAGGTCGTGCGAGTTCCAAAAAGCAAGCTGGTTCATATGTTGGCCGTCAAAAGAACCCACTTCGCTACCAGCAGTCATGAAAGTAGACAACTCCAGGCAATGCCATGGCCTTCAACAAAATAGATCATAAACTTCGTGATATGAGTAAAGAAAAAGAACGGAAATCGAATAGCACCAAAGCTGAACACTTTGCACATGGAATATGTTTCCTCTATACAATCATGATTTTTACCGGTTCCAGCTGTACAGTTCTACAAGTTTTGAGTGTACTCATCCGTGCTGTACTTGCTGTATATGCATAGGCATATATGCATATAAATTGACACACCCACATACACTCGTGTACATAAATGCACAACAATGTAATCAAACCTGTATGTAGCCATCCCATGTGCGCTATAATAACGCGTTCGGGCTGGTTAACAAGTACCTACAATACCTGCTACCCCAGCCATACCCACCGAACCTCGGGGGGTTGGGACAACCCAACTCCGTCCATGACACCAGGGTGACCTGCAGCAGGATTGGTCACAGGGTTGCACTTGTGTGGCAGCCTTCTCCTTGGTTCTGCTTCATTGAACCAGATCACTGCCTATTTGTTCAACATGTGTTGTTCAACATAAGCAGGATCCAAGTAGATCTTTGAAAATTACCCGCGACCCTCCAAGCCCAAGCAGGCTATCTACAAATAGTTCGGCTAGTAAAACTACCACTACCAATAGACCAACTATATAGCTTGGTAGGTAGGTTAGTTTAAGGTTGGTTAGTAAAACTATCACTATCAGAACTCTCAATAGTTTGGCTAAGCTTCATACCTTCTCCGTAACCAACCAACCCAATTCTAATCTACCAACCAACACCAGTGATGTTTTGTTGCGCTGATCAACTGCTGGGCTTGGCGATGTGGACCCCAGCCGGTGGCAGCCCCCGGACATCATCGATGTCAATGATGGGCTGCTGCTCGAGCTCTGTCTTCAGCCTGGCACGGTGCCGGCAGCTTCATCCTAAAAGTTTCAGCAGTGGAAATATGCGTTTGTTTGCACTTATATGATTTTCTTTTGTATTTACTGTATAAACATGAAAATTGTACAAATCAGAATATGCATACATAATATACCAATAAATAAATAAACAAATGAATATATATATATATACACAAATAATTTGCATATTAGTATGCACGTTTGTTTATTTGTGGGCTCTACTTAAATGTACCAGTAAGGTCAGTTTTAGATGAATCGATGGTAAATCTTTCATACTCATCCATGCTCAGCAGTTCATCCCTGTTCATCCCATTGTGCACGTTTGTAGTTCACGGGAAAATCTCCCCACCTAGGCGACAGCTGCCGTGGAACAGGACCTGCCGACAGAGACCCTTGCAGGTCGACGCAGCCCCGGCGGCTGGATATGGCTGGATAGCACTTGGTTGTGGCTGTTATTGTGGTTCTTCTTGCTGTTACTGTTATTGTTGCTGTTATTACTTGACGTTGTTGTTGATAGTGATGAGTGATGAGTGATGAGTGATGAGTGATGAGTGATGAGTGATGAGTGATGAGTGATGAGTGATGAGTGATGAGTGATGAGTGATGAGTGATGATGATGATGATGATGATGATGATGATGATGATGATGATGATGATGATGATGATGATGATGATGAGTGATGATGATGAGTGATGACGATGAGTGATGATGATGAGTAATGAGTGATGAGTGATGATGATGAGTGATGATGATGATGATGATGATGGGTGATGAGTGATGAGTGATGAGTGATGAGTGATGAGTGATGAGTGATGAGTGATGATGATGATGATGATGATGATGATGATGATGATGATGATGATGATGATGATGATGATGATGATGACGATGGTGATGAGTTGAGTGATGAGTGATGAGTGATGAGTGATGAGTGATGAGTGATGAGTGATGAGTGATGAGTGATGAGTGATGATGATGATGATGATGATGATGATGATGATGATGATGATGATGATGATGATGGTGATGATGATGATGATGGTGATGATTATGATGAGTGATGATGATGATGAGTGATGATGATGAGTGATGATGATGAGTGATGATGATGAGTGATGGGTGAAACGCCCTTTCCCCAATGATCCATCAGCGGTTTTGGTTCTTCCTCGCTATTGGTGGCCTTTTGATGAGTGGAGACCCAAGATCAGGCATGACTCGTGAACGGTACCCCTGGTGGGCACATCCGTACCGTCTGCGGAAGAATCTCTGGATGGATCTTAAACCAAGACCAGTCCAACCATAAATAATTGGTGATCCACCATCAACAATGCGTGGTTTACTAATATGTACCCACCAAACTCACACGGTCTTACTGTGCTGGAAAATGCCTCAATCATCACCCATCAACAGTCGAGGCCCTACTTGCCCTGCCACCATGAGGATGATCAACAGCCCAACAAAAATAGTTTTCCTTTGGTGATGAACCTGTGAAATAGTGGTTCCCCAGTGCTGATTATATAACTAAGAAAACTCCTTTGGTGGTTCCCTAAATTTAGAAGCAGTCGAATTTTCTCCGAAAGAAGCAGCATCGATTTCAAGCTGTTTTCCATTCCAGTACGATCGAGTGTGTTCTTGCTCCTGGTCATTGAAAGGTATCACCAACAACAATGGTATCCCTATGACTGGTTATCATCCCCCATTATTGGTTGGCTAATATTGACCCACATGGCCAAATATAGTTGGTACATCCCCTATAATTGCCACTTATCATCCCTCATCAACCAATTTCACCAGCTATTTCATCACCAATCAACCCCTTAAAATGCCATTCTTCCGCACTTTCTGCGCGCCTCTCCCCTGGTCACCGGTCACCCCGGGGGGCGACGGCCGTTCAACGTCGTGGGGCACCGACCCGGGCGCGGCTGCGCGCGCAACTCGCCTTTGCGCTTCTTCATGAAGACCTTCTGACCGCCCGAGGAGTTGACGCACGCCACGTCTTCATCCAACTCGAGGGTCTTCATGATGCAATTGATATCCTCCTGGAGGAACAGGTCGGCTCGTCCCAGTGAGTCATGCGGCTACGGCATGACTCGGAGGTGGGACACAGCATGACTCTTTTTGCGGCTTGGTTCTAAAGTTGGTTCCAAAGCTTCGGCTGAAAACGTATTCATAACATCCCTGTTAGATTTCAAGGTCGTTGATTCTTACTTCCGAAATCATGAGGTGTGACCCAACCCCGTGAAACAGGGGAGCACCTGCGGAGATTGGAGATCAGCACAAGTCATGGATACTGTACGTCTTTCAAAGCGAGGACGATTCTGAGAGTCCGCTGACTGCAGCATCCCCTTGCTACCAAATGCAACTAGTTGGTGCCTGTCCATTGAGGGTGCGCACCAAAATGCGTGTCTTCGCTAACCGCCCCAAGCCTTCATTTGTTCTTGGCTACTGCTACTTGTCACATCTTCCACTAGTAATATTTGGTAAACAACATTTACCCTTATGAACAAAATGACGATAATGTCACCATGAATAAACCATCAGTTGACTATCCGCTAACCATCAGTGTAGGAATCATAAGCATCTGTTCACGATTACTTCAATTGACCATCCATTTGACCAGACGAGCAACCATCCACGGCCATCAATGAATCCCATAATATCAAGCATGAAGAGCCATTGCTTGATAACTGATGATCAACTCTTATTGGTTGATCAAACCAGTGGAATTTATAGCCATCAACCATTGAGAATTGTCAATTCAACTTATCTATTCAACCTATCGAACCATTTATAACTATCTACTCAACGTAATTCAACTAGAATGGTGAAGTGGTTGTCATCAATCTAATATAGCTATTCACCATGGATTGCCATCATGCTGATAATAACTACCATTGATAGTTTACAACTCATCTGTCAGCATTGGTTTACCATTTACAACCAGCTATTGTTGAATCAACTACTACAATGCTTGACTCCTTGATGCTATAATATAACTACTATAATAGTCGTATTACCCTGGTTCCCCTATCGTTAACCATTGTTTTCCCTATTATTGGTTGGTTATCAACCCCCACTCTTGGTTGGTTCATATTGACCCATAGCCATATATAGTTGGTACATCCCCTATAATTGCTAGTTATCGTCCCCTATCATTAACCATCAACCAGCGAGTAAATGCCAGCATTTACATCCATCCATTCACCTGCTGGGCGCCTCAGTCGGAACTTGAGGCCCAGGATGTTGCATCACCTGCCAACGAAGCCCATGTCGCGGGATGCGCGACAACTTGTGACTTGTGATGGTAGCTATAGTGCTATAGTTGACGTGCTATAGTTGACCAGTTGATAGTTCAATCATAAGTCACAAGGTTGATAGTTCAATCATGGTGCTATAGCTATACTTCGCTATAGCCACTGCAGAAGGTTGATAGTTCAATCATGGTAGTTCAATGATGGTAGTTCATAATGATGATGCTGATGAGGGTCAAGATGGGCCAATAATGAAGGCTGAGAATGATGGTTGATGCTGATGACGGCAAGGGTCATGGTGATCTTGACTTGAGAGTTCATAATGATGGTAATGAGGGTCAGTAATGAAGCTTGATGATGATCATTGGTAAAAACGCTTCATAACTTAGTTATGGCTTATGAAGTACCAATAATAGATATAGGCATTTCCCAAAATGGGGTACCCCCAAATCATCCTATAGAAACCGCGGTTGATTTGTCAACCTACCCCTTCTGGGGTTCCCTATGGCTCAAGAAAGCCTCACATGCAAATGCACTGATACCTGGATCTACGTAGCTATCACCAGCTTTCGGTGGAGGCCAGGGAAAGCACACGCAGGGCCAGGATGTGGTATACCCAAATTGGTGGTTTCTCAAAATGGGGAACCCAGAAAATGGATGGTTTATGGATGGTTCACAATGGTTCACAAAATGGTTGTTAACAGGATTGGTCAACCATCGCAGTTGCTTCTGGCACTGGCGCTTGCAGCTCGCACCACTCATCACTAGTTCACCAGCGTCCCTTGAGTCACCCCACATATCGGTGCAAGTCCGAGAGCGAGGATGGTCTGCCAGGGTTCTGATCCAGGAAGGTCAGGCAATGCTCCCGCAAGGTCTCCTCAGACGCGGCCCTGCCATCAGCCTCCGAAAAGCGTCAAGCTAGGCAGGGAACACATGTGAGCAAACACTTCAGGGCGTAGATCATCCAAACCGTCTATGGTGAATTGAACCTACCAACATCCATCAACCATCGTAGTTTGTTACTTGATCAGTTGAGTACTGACACTCTGGTAAACAAAGCTGGAAGCTGAAAATCACAGGTTTATAGATAAACCAGCCATAAATCGCGCATTTCCCGCGCAACCCGCTTCATTTGCCAAGGAGTAACACCTCAGCCAACAGAAGTTTACAACTCAACCTGTCGGCTGAGCTTGTCTGCTCACCCTGCTTGGCCGGACGCCTTGGATGCACAATGAATTGTTTGATATGCTGGGACTAAGAATGTTCTTGAGATGTTTTTATTTGCTTGGAATCAATGATTGATTGATTTTGATTGATATTGATTGATCAGGATTTGGCACTGATCTGGATGTTGTTGAGACGTTTTTGTTTGATCTGGCACAATCCAGACTTGCGATGTGTTTCGATTTCGTTGGGAAGGAAGATACTGTGCGAATGGAAAACCAAAAAATCTCGCCGACACCAAGCAATATTTCTTGAAAAATGTCATAACCATGTAAAAACCTCTATATCAGGCCAGTGTCAGGGGTCTGTTCCAATGGTTGATATGGAAGCTAGGTAGGGATAGGTAGGGCTCATCTGTGGTTTTTCATTCCCTTTGCTGAGCGACTGTCGACAAACAACCAGCAATCGCTGGTAATCACCAAGCAAGCACTGAGCAACATAAGAGGTACCTACGGGCAGCACAATACCCCTCCCCCTGGGGGAAAAAAACACCAAACACAAAGGGGCCCAGTTCTGTACTGCTCAACCCTTGCCAGTCTGCAGCTCAAGGTCCACGTAGTTGGTGTTGAACTCACCATCTTTGTACCAGGTACCTGTGTCGAGAAATAGGCATTAAGCATCATTAAGCAAACATGCAATACGAACATGAACTAAGCGAGTTTGAAATTTTGGATATTTTGAGATAACCCGAGTGATAAGGAGTGTGCCTATGGTCCTATGGTCAATGACGATTTGATGCCTAAATGAGGTTGCGAATAGTCTTCTCAAATACAAAATGAGAAAGGCATGCATCCCACGGTCTCCATGGCCAAATGATATGCATCCAAAACAGCAACTGAAAGCAAAGCTGTGCACGCACATAATATTCTCAAAATAGGGAACCGCAAACATCTTTGGTTTATTACTGTAAATGGTTGACTTGCAAGTACCCCTGTTTTGAGAAAGACCCACATAGTGTGTGTATATATGTATCTGTATATATGTATCTGTAAATAAATATTTATATATACTGTATATATATTTTTTTTCTTGCATACACAATTGTTGATATATGCACATGGCAATCACACACAACATACACATATAGAGACCCAAACACACCGCATTTCCATGCTTCGGATGTCACAAAAAATAATGCTCGTCCCTGCCATTGTGAATTTCGCCCTCATGGGTTCCTAGTACCTAATCTTATTAGTGTCCCAGCCACAAACTGGTCGCGTTGGTTTCTTGGATTGCCCAACTTAGCCTTAGCAATAGTTGCAACCGACTTAACAATCATCGGCTAATTAATATGAATCACCAAATCATAATGATAATTGATCGAGTTGATAATAGCAGTGACCATAATTTGCCCACTAGTATCAACAATCATTATCATGAACTGGTGGCTATCCATTCTCATCCGGTTGGTGGCTTCAACCCCATGAAGAATATGCTTGTCCACCAACCATTTGTTATTAATTACTAGTGAAAATAAAAACATGTCAACATGTCAATCAAACCACCCACCAGTCATTAAAAACCCTCATGTCATGCGATTGTAGCGCTTTTTTGCGGATTGCAGCTGTTTTCGCCCACCAGCTCCTGGTCACCTTAGGTACTTCACATAGCCAATGGGTAGGTTTTCTTTACTCAACGGAGTCCAATGAGCTGCCTAAGCAAAACGATGCCCCTATAGCTTGATTATTGATCTTCACCAGGATTAATTAACCAATATTCACCATTAATTGACTCACGTGCTAATCAACTATGAAATAAACATGAATTTAGCAGTCAAGGTTGATTATCTATAATCAACCACTCAAAAGGTTCATTAACGATCATTGCCCAGAATCTACCATGACAAACCATCGCTGATAAGAAGCAATTAATTAATCATGATTGGCTCTTACCAACCCTAATAGAAGCCATCCATTTTTGCCAGCGGCCTCAGCAACAATCACCCACGCCGTCCATGGCTTGTCACTAACACCGTGAAGTAGTCCATGACTTGCCATCAAGCACGACTAGACACCATGGCCATGAACATCTGCAAATTGTCGCCCAAGGAACCATGCTCAACCACAATCTACTCATCAACCATGATCAATTTACGTGATCCTAAGCAATCATAAGCCATACAACCACGTAAACTATCATAAACAACCCATAAACCACCATCACTAGATATCACTAGTTAACCATCATGAGTCTCATGAGCATCATTTAACCACTCATGTTGACGACCATTTCGTTCAGATTTTGCGGAGTCTGCGTGCCTCCTGAAACTTCTTTGCTGGGTTCCAAGTCCTTTGCGCGCTGAGTCTGGGAACGGTCTGGGGCGATGATCACAAATAACAAATGTAGTTTTAGTCGTGGACAACAAGGAATGTGAAATCACAAGATTGGCATATATCATGTACAAGGTCGGATCATAACAAGGAATGTGGCATCAAGATGGGCGATATCAGTGCTTCTAGATATCGGAAGAAGAATTTAGATGCAGGATGATGTAGGTGATATCGCAGCTGCAAATGCTATGAACCACTTAAAGCAACTGCAGTATATCAAAGAGTTTTTGAGCAATCTTGGATTTTGCTATAGTAACTGCATATATTAAAGCAACTACAGTACATCAAGAGTAATCACAACAAGGAATGTGGAATCACAAGGAATATTTGGATTACTCAAAAGTCCATTTTGAGCTTACCATTGGGTGAACGGCCACTCCTGGTCCTGACCTCGCTCCCCCAGCTCCAGCCGCAGCTCCCTCCAAACAACTTCTGCACCGCCCGGTGGTCAGTTGAGTCCCCCGTGCCCTGATCTTGGGGTTGGGTACACCTCGCCCTGCAAGGATCACCTAGTTGGTATAGGTGCTACAAAGCTTGCAAGGTGTAGATTGCGTCTGGTGTATAGCTACACAAGTTGATATAGTCTAGGTAAGTGAAGTTGAGCCTTGTGAAGAAGTGATGTTTACATAGAAGCTTGATATGTATTTATATATAGTCATATAGTTGTACGCCTAGATCGGTGTCTGTAGTGTAACCTTGCACCTGGTGTCATTCCACTGATTCGCTATGGTTGACCATAGTCAACTACTATTTGCTGGTATTGCTTCAGAATCCTAGAAGAATGAGGGACATTTACGGTCGGTAATACCATTGTTGGTGAAGTGAAATCACATCATAATACAGTTTCATGTACAGTAACAGGTTGTGATACTATCGTTTTGTATCATGAGGATGTCTTTATCATGACAGATGTATCTATGACAGATTTATCTATGACACATTTATCTATGACATGCTGACAAACACTCGGCTTGATCACGACTGAACTCTGGGCCGGAACCCTCCAACACTCAACAGTCTGGGGTCCCTACCAAGCATGCCCGACGATATAAAATGTTTCCTCTTCTTTTGTGAACCAACGAAGGCTGCCCTATGCTTCCAGTTACCATTGTAATTGGCAACCAGCTGGTTTCGACCATTGTTGTTGGGGGTTGGTTGCCTACTATAGTGGCAACTGGCAGCATAGGGCTGCAAATGTTGGGAGTCGTCACCGCCGCCAGCAAGGCCAACAAGGCCCAGGGTCGATCAGCATGAAGACTTTCCGATTGCGATTCTGAACCTCCGTGGTTAAAGCTGACTTCACCATGGGCTTGCTCCCTCTGCCCATCCCAACCATGATGAAACACAGGCTAAATATCAACACATCATTGAAGCGACAAAAAGTAGTGACCTATGACTCACGCCACAAAGAGATACGAAGAGTAGTTGCTGGTTCCTTTGGTTTGGTAGTCCGTAAAAGCAATCCATTCAAGGCTCTCCTAAGCTGAAGAAAAGTTGCCTTGGGGGGCCACCCCTAAACCCAAACAATTGAGAGTGCACTAATCATCTACGCAAGTGTGGATCTACCCGTGATATGGGTAATTATATGCCAAAGTAATGGCACCCCCAAAACCAATGATTCCATTTGTAAAATGATCATTTTTTGGTGGGGCCCGTTGGTACCCATATAGTTTTGAGACATTCCCAAAGGTCTGGGCTTAGCTCATTTCAAAATTAAATTCCAAACGACTCCGAGACCCACGGTGCGCACCCACGGTGCGCTTTTGCAACTGGAAGGGACACCTTGAACTGATTGAGAATGATCAATGTTGATGATTGTTTTAATGTCTCAATTTTTCACTACCAGTGATTCAACAAGGGTGCAGCTTCTGCCTTTTTCTTGTCCGAACATCGGCTCCAAGGAACGGATTTCACTTCCTTGATGAGCTGCAACTTCATGAGTTCTTTGGTGGCCTGAATGTGTCAGGAAGATGGCACCATGGTCACAAAGAATGCTGGATTTATTGCTGCAACTGGTCAATATAAAGGATGATAACTGGGGGTACCCATACTTTAAGAAACCCCTTTTGCTGGATTGGCTGATCAGAAGATTCACCACATCAAAATAGGACAGAGTGCCTGCTTTCAAACTGTACTTCATTCATGAAGTGCTGAAAGGGTTTATTCGAACGCAAGTACTGGTATAGCTTTCAACGTCAATATCAAGAATGGTCAGTCACGTTCTTGCAGTTTCCTTCCAAAATACTACCCTAATCACCATTCCTCGGATAACATCAAAGTTGTTGCTGCACAAGCATGCTGTGGCTTGCTTGTGCTACCATCCCCTGTTGGGATACTCACCATATCCAAGAATTGCGGTTGTTGCATCCCCAGCATTCCCAGGGTCCCCAACTGATCGGTTGGTCATGATGGCTCCCCTTAGCCACTCATGATCCGGTCCCATCTGACAGTTTGTGGTTGAAACGGGGGTGTCAGTACATGGCGGTATCCCTACCTAACACCTTCAGTTTCAAACAGGGGAAAAGCCACGGAAAACCATCATCTAACTAGTATGAACCACCAGCAACCCTCATCGAATTCACCAATAACCCTTGGCAAACCGTGGTCATGTGAGCACCAAGCTGCAGCAGCACCCATCCCCGCCTTCGTAATGGTGTGCTGCTGCAGCTTGGTCTGGTCCTTGAGACTCTTACTCCAAGCGCCTTTGTCCCCAGCTTTCTCAATCTGCTGGTAGACTTGCCTGTGACCAGTTGCAAGGCTGCGTCAAAGCCCTGGACTTCTGGTGAACTCCCAACAATTCCTGACACATTCCGCATATTTGATGACAGTTGGTGACCTCCACCCAGCGTAAAGAACTTCCGTGCTCTGCCAGGATCTAAGAGGACCCAAGGAAACTCAAAGCAGTTTTTTGGGACACTGCCAGTCTCAAAGCCTCTGCTGGAGAATCCATCAACAGAGGATCTCTAAACCATCCCCAAAATTTCCCGTTGGATAACAGGCACACCATGTAGCATCCCACAATGACCCACTAGGTGACCACTGGCGAGTCATATTCATCCGCAGCAGTCCCCATCCAAGGGGGTGGGATATGTACGTATGAGGCATGTATCATCATGTCTGCAACACCCTGTGGCCTGTGACCTCATCACAAATGGGGCGGGCCCATCACAAATGGATCTCCCATTACCGTTGGCCATTGTTGATCGTTATGAAGCCCGAAATGATGAGCCACTGATTGTTGACCAGCAGTCATGGTTACATAGATTTATGAGTATATTAGTCATAAAGCATGATTTACAGTGATTAGCCAATATATTAGTCTTTATTTAGCCCTCCAAACCATGCATGAACCATCAGAATGACAGTATATCAAGCCAAATTCAAACCGATCATGGTGAAATCCTGATGCAAATTGGTGATCAAGCGATTGGTTGGTCCCACTGGAGTTGATGTATGGCTATGGGTCAATATTAACCAACAATAATGGGGGATCACCAACAATAATGGTCAATGATAGGGGCACCAGGGCGACTAAGGGTTGTGACCCACTGCTGTATGATGATCCTGATCCTATAGCGATCCTCACCCATCCTCCAGCTCCGCAGGGCCAGCGAGGAGCCGCTCCTGGTGGGATCATCCAGGCGCCGGAGCTTGTCGGCCAAGTGCACTGGGATGGCTTTGACGATGAAGCTGCCCCCGGCCTCCCGATCGATCGCAGGCATCCCCAGACTTCCAAGATCCGTGGGAAGACCGAAAGAGTAGCAACAACAGTAACCGTTGCGCATGATCTGATGTGAGTTAACCTGGGGTATGCTGGGGTTATGTGAGTTATGTGAGTTATGTATAAGTTATCATGTATGCTGGGTTGGGTGAGATATGCTGGGGTTATGTGAGTTATGATAATGTCTGATCATCGTATACATAACTCACATAACTTAACCCAACAACAAATCACAACAACAACGCCATCAGCACCAGCTGCAGGACAAAAGGCTCACAAGCTGCTTGTGTCAAACGGACCACAGCGCTGGCCAAGTTGTCAATCATTTGCCGGACTCGACATTCTGGTAGGAGCGGATGTACAATCACCCATGACCCTGCGGATTGTGGGTGATCCCGAGAAAGTGACACATGGACAGAAAAGGCACAAAAAGTGAGTCACAAAAGCCCCTACTTTTTCGACCGGTGGAATAAGGAATGTAGCTGTCCCAAACAACTCACTATCCATTGCAGCTGTTTCTATTGCAACGCCTGTTGTTGGCAGTATATTCCCACGTTGTTGACGTTGTGTATGGTGGTTTCTCGAAATAGAGGGACCCAGACATAAATGGTTACTGAATGGTCAATCTTGGATGATTTGGGGGGTCCCCTATTTTGAGAAACACCACATAGTAGTGGTTTAACCATGATTGTTGGTCATTATCCCCTGTTATTACCCACTCTTATCCCCTATTATTCATGGTACCCCATATCGTTTTTGCATAGCTTCCCACTACCATTGAGGTAAATAGTTATGCTAAAATCGTGGTACCCCCAGTCAACCCATGGTTTCCATTCTCAAAATGATCATTCGTTGGTGGGTCATTGGTTGCCCGTCATGGCTTGGCAAATACATGGTTCTTATCCTGATTTTTGGTCTGATGTTATTGATGATCCCTTATGAATCTCTATTATCAACCATAATATTTTGGAAACCATTTGGGTAATATCAATATTTTGGTACTCATGTTAACCATTTGGCTACCAAAACTTGGGTAACTATTAACTATCTTAATCATGTAGTAACTATTAATATTATTCAACCTTTTCATAGCCATTTGGAACCCCTCTATTATCAACCATTTTAATCCCCTATTTACCCTGTTCTATCAATCATATGAGTCAACCGACCATTTCTTAATCATTACGCTTGGGAAAATGAACAAAATGTGAATCAAACCCACCACCCAGACTAATATTAATCCCCTATTTACATCTATGGCTGTGGGTCAGTTCACCCCGTACCCCTGGTTCCCCTATCATTAACCAGGCTGTTTTTCTTACTATTGGTTGGTCATTCTCCCCTATTATTGGTTGGTTAACTGCTTGACCCATAGCCATCTACTTCCCCAAAACGAACCATTGGTGATTGATAAGCCATTTAGCTATAGTTCTATCTACTATAACTGGTAGTTACCATAGCTAGAATCTATTTACCCTGTCAATCCTGCCAAGGCACGTTGACCAGCTCCAGGAGCCACTGATTCAACAGCTGGTTTACCTCGGTTTCACGCGCAGCACGGGACACAACAAGGGATGGCTTGGGGATGCCTAGGGATGCCTAGGTATGGCTTAGGGATGGTTGGCTCATCTGTTTCACCGGTGAGTTGAGCGGCTCGGTTTCTAGTGTTGAATTCGTTGAAGCAGTGGTGGCGATTGACGGATCAAGCCATATGGTGGTTTCTCAAAATATGGTACCCCAAAAATGGTTGGATTATTACAAAAAGTATCAAAAAGTGAATAATATTGGATGATTTGGAGGGTCCCATATTTTGAGAAACACCCATATGAGTTCAATGGTTTTACTGAACCAGAATTGGAGATGGTCTCGTGGAAGAATCCGCAGACCAGCAGGCATTGACTCGAAAAAAGCTACTGCAAGAAAATAACGTTATAGTAAAGATTTCTCTCTGGCGGTTTTGATGCGAGAAGAAAGGTGCTCATGCCATCACGATCCATGAAAGGAAAGTGCATGTAGATACCTGTCACTATCACGCAAAAGGACGACATCTGCTTGTTCGGAAAACAAGTTGAATCATGAGATGCAATGACCAAAGAATTTTGGGCTTGGCTTTCCACCATCCATCGCTTACAGAAGCTCTAGATCATCAGTATGTTTCGTTCTTGTCTCACATCAACCCCAAAAAACCCGAAGCCTAAAGCCTATCATGTAAAGCATTGCTGATAGAAACTCTAAATCATCAGTATTGTTAGTACTTGTCTCAGC
Source organism: Symbiodinium kawagutii (assembly GCA_009767595.1). Classification (NCBI taxonomy): domain Eukaryota; class Dinophyceae; order Suessiales; family Symbiodiniaceae; genus Symbiodinium; species Symbiodinium kawagutii. The sequence continues at coordinate 47,193 of VSDK01025210.1, forward strand.
TTGTCTCTAAAGACCCTAATGCCTAAAGTGGTTGGTACCTGCATGTCCGGGTGGCAACGTGTTTCGGCTCACCAGTCGCCCCTCTGAGATCAAGCCGCCATGTTGGTGCGCAGCGTTTTGTCCGGCCAGCCAGCTGCTGACAAATCCTCTGCGCTGTGCATCACAACGCTCTGGTAGCTAGTGCTTGATCATGGTTAGTAATGGTTTATTGTGGTTTATAATTTATAATGGTTTATAGTATAGTGGTTAACAATGGTTTATAGTGGTTTATACAGTGTTTATACTAATAATGGTTGATAATGGCTTATAATGATTTAGTCGCTTGGGATCGGTGGGAACCCATCTAGACAGATCTATATGTACACCAGGTAATACCAGTACAACGACTGATCAACCCACTAATTATGTAGCAGCGGAATATTGTCTGATTCTGCAATGCCACTAGTACCACTAATTAGTCCAATAAATCCTTGGCATCATATTTCATTATAAATTCCCTATCTATGATAGCTGATTTCATGTCACTTCTGTAGAAACTTGGAACGTTGTAACCCAGGTAGTCCGATCCGCCATTTTACCCCAAACACCTTGTTATTCACCATGAGTCATCGAGGTTTATTAAGATGGATCTCACATTGCTATGCATTCAGGGGAAGAGGAGAATATGTGGAAGCATGTCGAAGTCATAAGCTGTCAAGAACGAACCGACAAACCGGATCAAACAAATATGTGTGCCGTGCCATCTCGACTGTAGCATCCCAAACCAATTATTGTTGCAACCTTGCAGTGCCAAAACAGGCGTGTCAACATGTTCATTTGACATACAAGTACAAACGTATATATATATATCATCATATATCATTATATCATTGTATCTACTAAGTATCCATCCATACTCTGATTAAACCTGTATAGATTTCACGCAACGATATTAGAGTTGTGTACGTGCAATTTACCAAAAGGCGTCTTGCCAAATCTAGTATTTCAAGAAAGTCATGTTTTTTTAGATGTATGCAAAAATCTAGTATTTCAAGAAAGTAAACCGGAGGTGAAATCATCATTGGTCAACACGGCGTTTCGCCCCCCCTTCGTCAGAACTTGGTCACCATGGCGTTGAAGATTCTGGACCATCCAGCCAGGGAGGGGTTTCCCCAAGTGGCGGCCGTGCTCCTCCAACGAGACACCTCCGGGGTGTTCGGCGATGTAGTTGTACATCTCCTGCGCCAGGAATCAACGAAAATGCGCTTTGCAATGGCCAATGGTGATGGTTAGTAATTCATTGGTTAGTAACTAACGGTTAGTAATGGTTCGTAATGGTGGTGGTTAGCAATCTTTCGTAACCAATGGTTGGTAATGGTTAGTAATGGTTAGTAATGGTTAGTAATGCTTCATAAATTTAATGATGACATATTGTGATGGTTAGCAATGGTGAGTAATACTTAATGATGGTGGACAATAACCAACAATTCTTCATCGTTGATCAATGTTCATGATGGCAGTCATCTTGAGGCTTAACGACCGCAACAATCAACAAATCAGCGACACAAGCAAGAAAAAAAACAAAATAATGAAGTAAGAACACTGGCGGGGATAGGCAAATGTTGCTCTCATTAGATATACCTCTCAGAAAAAAACATTGTCTTCCAATCGAACAGAACATGATTGTTTTGAAAACTTGAAAATGCCTATCGACTCTGTTGCGTATGTTGCGGTGTTGCCTGAACAGCTGCGGCCCATTGGGCGATTAGCTGTACTTATTCTGTGAATGCCACCAAACTTTGGCTATAAATTTCTAGATGTCATCCCTTGCTTCCACAACTGCCGCAGCAATAATTTTCTGGTTTCCGGCCGCTGGCCGACTATGGGTGTTTCTCAATATTGCGAACCCCACAAATGGATGGTCTACTACTATCACTAGGTCATGTTGGATGATTTTGGGGTCCCCTATGGCTTGAGAAACACCCATCTCCATACTACTGCTTTCCAAGAACTAGGGATGACACGAGACACTTCCAGGTCATGGGACCCTCCATGTTCAGTGCGATTGCTGTTGCCCTGGTTCTGCTTCACACGACCTCAACCAACCTGCAATAGACCCGCATCAGTAGTAAGAAGTCAGCCACCCGTGGGCGTGTCCAACGATCCATGCCTTTTTCATGTTTGGCTTGACACTTTGCTCAAAATTCAGGTTAACGGCAATCATATGTGAGCTCTACAAAGGGATTCTTCTTCCAAAAACGAGTTTTTTGTTGGACAAAAAGCCTTTGTAACAGCCCTTTGCGAATCCCTGTGTAACAAAAGTTATGAATTACAAATTACGACACAAGTCCTGCCAAACTAACAAAAGTATAGAAAAGTCCTAATCAGAAGTATATTAAGTCTGGATTAGACAGCTCAAGTCGTCTGGGTTATAAGTCGTTATAGTCTTAACCCACAAGGTCTGAAGAACCCCACGCACTGGCAGAGAGGTCCTCCGTGTTGGGAACCTGGAGACCAAGCGACAAAGGCGACAAGTGGCCACGTGGTGTTTCCACGTGGTGTTTCCACGTGGTGTTTCCACGTGGTGAAGTTCTGGATATTCAATGGAAAGGGGATTGATCTTAAGGTCAATTAATGTTTAATCATGATTCATTAATGGTTCATAATGGATGATAATGCTCAGTTATGAATAGGTTGCCTGGTTAAATAAGTGGTTGGTAATGGTTAGTCGAATTCACTTAAACAAATATGTGTTTGTTGCTCGGCTGTCACAGTTATGTATTTGTTCAGTGATTAATTGATTATCGTTGCTCGTCGAACAATGATTAACAATTGGTTGATGATGGTTTGACTGTCGACACTATGAAACTCTTGAAGGCACATGAACAACACAGTCTTTGCAGTTCTTCATGATCAAATCAAGCTAGCTGCCGATAACCTATGCACGAACAAAGTTCAGTGCTCATCACTTGTATCGCTTTCACAAGCATAGCTCGACTCAAAAAATGTTCACTTGTCGAATTGGCTATATGAATGCTGACAGATCTAAACATATATATATATTCATATCTTATATATGGCCAACATAAAGACAGACATATCCTATGTATCATATATCCATATAACTCCTGAGTCCTCACACATTTGACAGAGGGGTCTTTGGCATTGATCCTCAGAACCTGACTACCATTGTCTACCCAATCCAAGGCAGCATCTTAGGGGGCACCGGTCATGCTGGTTGGATCAGCCCCGACAGTCACCTGCCATCTTGCAGCGATAAATTCATCATCGCAAACATTGAATCCATGCGCCGCAAAGTCGAACTTAGCAACCACCTTCACTGAAGCAACGATGTGGAAACATCCCATGAAGCAGCCCACCTGAACCAACGCCATGGCAACTGACAGGGCACACAGCCCTGTGTGGCTGGGTAGAAATCTGTTTGTTACGCCCCAAGCTGTGGTATCAGAATGTGATGCTGCGGGTCTTGGGAAACCACAGTCACAAAATTGCACGTACAAATGTTCTACTGGAATTAAGCCATGAAGCAATTTCATAACCCTTGGAATGTGGATCAGTCCCAAGAATGAAAAAGCTTATGTGAAGTTCTTGGGAGATCTATCCACATCTGGTGTGGCTGACTGTTTGGCATGGCATGTTGTTTCTTCTGCTGGGGCTGATTGAGTCCTGTGTCCAAACGTGGACGATACGGTGTCATGACGCTAGACTTCTGCAGACTTTGAGTGGACATGTATCCAAAAAGGGAATCCGAAGGTGATTGGCTGGTTGGTTGGCTGGTTTTCAGCAACTTGTCCCTAACTTGTGAAGAGCCTTTGAACACTAAGAGGGCACGATGCAAAATGTAAAGGCAAACGCCCACCTTCGGTGTGCAGTATAATCTTATTGGTTGGTCGGCTGGGTACTTGGTCAACTGACCAATCTACTTGCCTAGTTCCTAGGCATAATAAATCCCAGTTTCGGGGACAAATCCCAACTTTGGAGCAAAATCCCAACCTAGGCATACCAACTGTGGAACAAAAAATGAGCAAAACTCACCAGGTCAGTAGCCCATCAAGACCCAGCAGCATCTCTTTCGATCATTGGCAAAGGTCAGCACCGTTGGCGCCTCACAGCCTCACGGGTTAAGCAACAAACCACTGGTGAGTCGTTGAGTCGGTGGACCACAGCTCTTCCCATCACGAAAAAACTGGGGATCTTCCCCAACTTCGTCCACCTTGAAATCGTGGGTTTTTGCCCGGGAAATCATGGTTTCGCCCGAGAAATCATAGGTTTTTGGGGCAGTTTCAGGGTGCCCTGTCCGCGGTCCGCGGTCAGGTTTCGGCCTTCAGGGCCGCAGCTCAGGACCTCGGTGCCATGGTGCTATGGCGCGCCGCTTGTTGGATCCACCGGTGCCATGGATGGTGCCTCCAGCCACTCAGCTGCGGCTGGGGGGGGGGACAGCCACCCCTCCGCATGAAAGCTGCGGCTGGTGGTGCGAACAGCCACCCGTCGTCATGAAAAATATCCGAGTCAACTAAGCAATTGTGGGTTAGTGTCTTCAACTTCTATGAAAAATATATTTCTTAACCAACTAATTGTTCATAATTACGTGTGGGAAAACCATCAAAATGTGAAGCATAGCACCAGCCTCAGTCATGTACTCATGGCTTCGATCAACCAGCAAGGGCCAACCAATAGTGTGCAGCGAGCAGTGTTCCAGTGAAAATACTTTTTGGCAGGACGTTTATCTAGTGCAACCCCCCCAGCATAAATCAGAAACCTGCAATCAATGAGAGTTTTGATTGCATACAACGGTAGTGGACTAAGAGATAAGAATAGAAAGCGGACCTGGAGGGAGTTGAACCCTCAAATCAGTGTGACTTCGCATCAGCAAGAGATGCAGAAGAACTACGCCTCACCCAGTGGGCAACAGGTCCAGATGCTTTTGTACAGGTGAAAACAAACTTTTTGTTTATCTGGAAATTCTACAGCAGAAAACTGCTGAAACTACATTTCTGAGAGAGCCTTCGAAATATGGCCAGTTGTGTCCCTACCGTTGTTGGCTATATTGCCATTGTTGTTGGATATTCGTTATCATCATGATTACTTGCCAAGAATTCACCATCCAACTTTACAATCATGACGAATCTGTCTGATCGCGACAGTCCACTTAACTATTCATCATCGATTAATCATCGCTTGAACAGCACCATAACCACTATACGTAGTGACTATTGCCAACTTGACCGTATGGTGAAATTGCGATAGCTGCAGTCATTGACCATTCAATTGTAACCACAGTTCTCTGGTTGGTTGGTGCTTTCAACCCCAATGAAACATATTTATCAACCAACCGCCCCATTCGTTAGTACTGCGAAAAATAAACAATGAAACCACCAACCAGTTGCAAGTTTGGTGGTTTCAGTTTGTAGTGGTTCCCATCCCTCCTAGTTGATTTAGTCTAGTAGGTCTACCATTGTTGGTTATGATCTCTTCTTAACCACTGTAATCCCCTATAAAAAATAATTATCGTTTGGATGTGTAACCACATATTTCATCATCGTTCGCCGATGTTAGCCATAGAAAATCTCGGGGGTTCTTTATAAAAACCCATCATAAGCAAACCAGTGAAAATCCCAGGGTTTCCCAATAAACAACCAATAAAAACCAATACGCGAATCAATAAAGACCCAATGGTTTCCCTATAAAAACCAAAGAAATTCCCATGGTTTCC
>VSDK01025210.1:52965-82239 GCA_009767595.1 Symbiodinium kawagutii
CCCTACAAAAAAACCAATGGAAAATCCCGTGGCCTTCACCCGTTGTCACTCGAGCGAGTTTCCGTCAAGCCAAGCTACCCAGTCTCAGCTTGAGGCCAGGTCCCCCAGGCTCGCCTCAGGTCCACCCAAAGGTTTTTGTAAAATAGGGGAACTCCCAAAAAATTGGGGTTACTTAAGCATCAACCATTAGCATTCAACTACCTTGTAATTACAATTTAGGTTGATAATTACCAACTAGCTAGTAACTAACTTGAAAGTCATCAACAATTTAACTAGCATCAACAAACTAAAGGTTACAATTGATAGCTAGCTTGACAATGGTAATGTTTGGTAGCTAATGGTAGCCAAACAAACTATCTTAAGCATCAACTAACTAGCCTTGTTTGGCATACTACCCACATTAGCTCGCAATTTTTAAAAGGAAAGCTATTGAGGTGAATGTCATAGGGATCACTAAGGGATAATCACCAACCATAATTGTTAAACAATCGGGTAATTGGTTGATCAATTGCGGTCTATATAATCACTAAATGATTTATTTGCAGGTAAAAGCTTGAAGGAATAATTACTTGTGTGGCTAATTTGAAAGAAACATGATTGAACTGTGGTCTAAGCTAATAAAGATTAAGATGGAGATTTAGCATGGGCAATATAGATAGTACTATGGGTACTCATAGCGAATGATCCTGTTGTTAATAACAAACGGTCATGGCATGCGGTTGGACAAGCATACACAACTCCCACCCCCCCTAAGAAGTCAATGGGCAGTGCTGTTGCTTGGGGGAACATTCAAATCAAATTGGGTATTTTGGCTTTTTCATTTAAAAAAATCCAACGATGGAAGTTCATGTATTCCTGAATGGGACGCTAAAATGACCAATGCTTTCAAGAACAGGTACTGTAGGTGGTAGATGAATTGATAGTGAGTAAGTCAAATTAGTACATGATCAATCAACACAAGTGCAAGCTGTCACTTCAAGTGTCAAGTGTTCTATCAACCTGCTGTGCTCGCAACAACATTCAAAACTGTGAGCATCTTGCAAACTCGCACCTTTGTTGCCAGAACTTGCAATAAAGATCATACAGTATCACGCCTTACGTCACATGCATGCCTTCGAGGTGACCCATGCATGCCTTCTAGGTCGTCTTCGGACCTATTCAGGGGGTACCCTTCGGTGTCACGCCTTGCGAACGGGCGCGCGGAGCTCTCCCTGGCGACGCATCCGTGCAACGCAGTTTGGAAGTGATCCGACGGAAGTTGTTAGTCACTCAAATTGGATCGTAGGAACTTGCTATAATACATACTGTCACTGGTAAAATAACATGCAAATAGTTGGTACAGTTTGGTCAATGTAAATGGTTGGTATAATACGTACTGTTACTGATCGTCTTGGAATTAACAATACTGGGTACAATACATACTGTAGTAACTGATAGTTGGGTCAAATTTGGTCAAATTGGTCCTAGCTACTGTAATAATCTGGTCCAAATTGGTATAACATACTAGCTATGTGCATACAGGTACATAGCTGGTATTTGCATCTAGTAAGCGTAAGATGATTTATGTAGACAAGACTTCAGGGTACTGTATGTATGTTTATGCACATCATATTCATATACATGGGCAAATGCAAAGGATGTGATCATATTATCTAGGTATAGAATCACAGTCAATGAACAACTTAATGTTGTTCCCTGATTAGTGTGACTTCTCCAAATAGCAGCAAGTTTTCTCCCGCTAATTCAGGCGTTTAGGTTTGTTGGCATCCACCGCAATAGCGGGCAACTTGTTTTGGAGAAGTCAAAATTTGTTTGTCTGGTGTATGTTGTCGTCTTTAGTATTGTTTGCAAACTAATCTTGATTAAGTTAAATGTTTTCACTAATCTTAATGTTCAAAATAAGTATTAAATGCTAGGATGTTCAAGGTTTCCGTCCCACCTGCTTCACACTTCCTGCTTTCCAGCGCCTGCTTCTACTTTCCACCTTTTACTTGCGACATACTACTGCCCTCTTTCAACAACCTACTTCATCCCTTCTACTTCCTGCCTTTTCCCTTCTACTTGCTTGATACTTCCCACGTGACGGTCGCTGATTGTTACTTCGCACCTAGTGCTTGCTACATATGCTACATACTACTGCCTGCTTTGCACAGCCTACTTGCTTTCCTATACTTCCTACTTTCTCCATTCAAGGATGATCCTTGTCAATTGATTTATTCGGCTGATCCCTGTCAAGTGATTTAGTATCAGTATTCCAGGATGATCCCTGACAACCGATTGGTACACACTAATCAGGAATCAACATGATTGGATTACGGATCCCCATGGGTTCGTTCATCCTCATAGGTTAACTGCGTGGCGTTTCTGGAGTTTTTCTTTGAACCAATGAGAAGGCCCCGACCACCGTGGCGTGTCAACTTAGTGCGTCGCTTGGATGTCGTTTCTTGTTGGTGTTCGCTGTTGTCAACTAATCCACGTGAGAAACATCTGCAGCATTCAAGTTTGTAAGCATGCCAAAGACTTTACTTTATCCTTTTCAACCATCTTGATGACTATGGGCGTATGCATAGATACTATGACCCCCAAACGATTGATTTCCCCGTTTTGTTGCTTCGGTGAAAGAATACAATCTCAATGCGTACGAGTCTGGTCGAGCAATCAATAGGGCGCTAACCGCTAAACTCAACAACTCATAACATGACAGGGGATGTAGAACTACTAATCAATCGCTTTGTGCTTGAGAAATCATATGGAAGTCATTGACTCTATCTCTCCCTCCTGACGGTACAAGGTCTCCATGCAACAATCTTAACAAGATCTGAACCAAGTTCACCCTAAACGTAACATCTTGCATGCAATTAACAAATCAATACTGAAGCAATAGCATTGTGCCGCTTAGAGCACTGCGTTCATCAGTGCTAGTGTCGCCATCATCACCAACTTCAAACAAAAATCAAATGGACAAGCTGATATTAGTGGATTATCTGTATTTATTCAAAACGCATGGGGCTTCCAAACCGTCCAAATAATCACTTAACCATCATCAAACAGCAAATCTTCCATTTAAGTGATGATTGAAATGACTCATGCTTAACCACCACTAAGCCATCACCTCACCACCAATTCAACCCACATCACTAGACATCACTAACCAGCAAGAAACCCTCAACAAACCATTAACTAGACATCAATTAATCATTATGGAACTATCAATTCACCACCAATTACCAACTATCAAGCAATATTAAGTACTGAAAACAAGTATAATCATGAACCATAGAAAGCTGAATCACACCAATGAATCATTAACCATAGTCAGCCTATTGTTGGTAGTCATGGTTGGTTACCGTCACTTAACCATCACTTAAGCCACCACCGTCACCCGTTCCCCCAAAACGCCTTCCCGTCCATCACGCTGCGCCGCTTCCGTGCGTGGCTCGGCCGAGGCAAAGGGTGCCTTGCTCATCAGCGAGGCGAATGGGATGACCTCAATCAATGGAACACATATGGGGTACCATGAATAATAGGGTAATCATTGGAACCTCATAATAGTGGGTAATAATAATGGGGGATATTGACCAACAATAATCGGTAGTGCGAAGCTAAGCCTGAACGATATGGGGTACCATGAATAATAGGGGATAATAGTGGGTAATGGGGGATAATGACCAACAATCATGGTTAAACAACTACTATATGGTGGTGTCTCAAAACAGGGGACCCCCCAACTCATTTTTTGGAATTGCTTGGAATGAACCAACAATTTTTTGGAATAAATAGGTTTCCAACTCATAAATGGTTGGAATAGATAGGGGACCCCCTAGGAATAAACCAACCATTTTTTGGCGCTCCCAATGTTAAGAAACCACCCTACGTTCAACGATTATGAGTGAATCCAACCGAACTCATGATCTATAGGTATAGATAAGGACTTACAGACATGTATGTTGGCAATACTAAAGTCAATAATCATTGAAGCGTAATAGTGATGGATAATGCCGGATGATGCCCAATGATGCCGGGTGATGCTGGATATACTTTTGATATACACAGAGAGCAGAATAGCATGTGCGTGTTGTATGAGCAGTGATGGGTCAAATGATTATGTATACAGGAGAAACAAACAAAGGGGTGACCCAACGACTGGTTTCAATTCCAATGTCATACCCAGTGCAACGGAAGGATGACCATGCAATTACATACCAATCGTATATAATTATACACGTTGAATGATAATGGGTAGCAATAAGTTTGTATGTTGAGGTTTATGCAATTGTTTACAGTACAAATAAGTGATAAGTGATAAACAAATAAGAATAACTATGTAAGTTTATGCACACAAATGACAATGTCCGGATAGTTTTGTTTATTTGTCATGGGTCGATTTGGGGCATCGTCCTGTGGTCATGATCTTAACCAATCATCGGCTTGTGGTTGCGCAAACCGCAGGCGGTGTGCGGTGTTTTATTTAAACCTACGCGTGTACCAAAAATAGTGATTTTCTTTGGTCATGCTCCGAAATCTATTGATTCACTTTCGGAAATTGGATGAGTCTATCTTGGTCTCAGTGGTGACAGCAAAATAGCTTCAAACAATTGTAAGTGGTGATGCCCATATCCGCAACATAGGTCTAGAATAAGATTGTGAGTGGCCATTTTCCTGATCCTTTATTGAACACACATTAATGTTAGGATTTACTTGTCCATCGCCATATCTGTGTTGTCCTGTTTCTGGTGGTGTGACAAACCTACAAGTGCTGTGTTTCCGTATGCAGGTAGCTATGTCATGTTCCTCTGGAATGAAATGTACAATGGTTCAACCCTCTGTGTGTTGTTGGTCATATCAGTTGCCTGTGACGCATACCCAAAATATCAAAGTGCGACTATGTTGCAACTTGGTATGCCTCTATGGACTTTCTCAAAATAGGGAACCCCAAAAATGGTTGGTTTAATTGCTAAAGATTAATATCCGATAATCTGGAGGTAGCCCCAGCTATTCAGAAACCACCATATACACATACCCCTTGGATTCAGTATCCGCAATAAATAAAACCACCATTAACCATAGGTTTAACATGGTTTAACCATAGGTTTAACAATAGGTGTAACCATAGGTTTGACCAAAGGTTTAATCATAGGTTTAACTATAGGTTTAACCATCGTCAACCATCATTAACCCTAGGTTTTCACACTTAAACCATTTAGAAATCATTTAACCATTGCTGAACCCTAGGTTTAATCACCATAAAACCTGCATCACTGGGAACCCCATCCCGCGCTGCCGAGCCACAGTTGTGTCTGTGGGAGGCCCAGGGAGCTCTCCAGCAACGCCGCCACGCGACAGTCGCCAACCGCTCATGTAAACCTGGCGACCGCTCTTCAGCAACGAATGATGCAACTCATAATTATGGTGCATCATATGGTTATCAAATGATGGTATTGTGATGCAACTAATCATGCTATAATGCATGATATTATCATTAGCAAATGGTTTGCAACTTATTATGAATTGTGAATGATGCTAATGATGCAACTAATAATGTTCATCAAATGATGGTATGATAATGCAACAAATGATATTGTTATGCATGATATTACATTAGCTGATAGTATTCTTCGGCATCAAATACTAATTGCTATCTAATAGCGGAGTATCTGATAATATCTCATAATATTCCATAATATTATCTAATGATATTAGTTTATAACTCCATTTTATTTTGCTAGAAGTAGCCAATAATACTTCAAGTTATTTCCCATATTGACAATAAATAACTTCGTTGAGTAACCATGAATGGTTAAGCTTTAGAATGTAATCAACCAACCCACCCTGGCAAATCATGGCTAACCGGGGTTAATCACCATTGATCAACCAACGCTCCAACCCATCAACCATGCCAAACTCAACCATTGTTGAGCGTCTGCTCATCATGCCAATCAACCAAGTGAGATTTGAGAACAATCAACATCAATCAACCAAGTGAGATTTGAGATCCAACCAACAAACCAACCAACCATGGGCTGATTGGTTCATGAACCAACCAACGAACCCACCAACTTCAACCAACCATGGCTTCTCAATGGTTGTCACCCACCCCCCGGGCCATGCCACGCGTTTGGGTGCCAGCCGCCAGGGGCAGCCGCAACGGACCGCAACCAACCCGCAACGTGTCCCGGGTCACCGTGAGCGCGTCAACGACCAGCTGATCGAGACCGTCTCTGTAGCCTAACGACGAGTCGAGTCAGATTCGATGGCGTCGATTCATGGTGAATTGATGGTGGTTTAAGGATGGTTTAATGAATGGTTAACTGATGGTTAATGGGTTAAGGAATGGTCGATAACCGTTTAAGGATGGTTTAAGGATGGTTAAGGGATGGTTAATGGATGGGCATCTGATAGTTCATGGATAGTTTAATGATGGTTTTAATGAGGGTTTCATGCTGGTTTGATGACCTTTGATTCTGATTTAGTGATGGTGAATTGATGGTTTGATGATGGTATAAGGATGGTTGGTAGTGCTTGGGAATGGTCGGGAATGGTCGCTGATTGTTAATGATGCCTAGTAATGGGAGAATCATAGGTAGTATTGATGGTCAATCATTAATGGTCAATGGTTGATGGCTCATAGAGGTGAACAGTTCATCATGGTAAATGATGGTTAATGATGGTATGGGCATGGCTCAAAAAATAGTAGTTCATAATGCTTCATAGCAAGTATCATGATGATAGTGATTGTGATTCTACAATGATAATGTTCAATAATCGTCAGTTATTCAAATCATTTGGCACACCAGTGTAATGATATTGTTGTGATTCCTCATCCTCTGACAAATGGAGCTTTGCAAAAAAAGGCCAAGAAACCAGGTACTCAAACACTATGGTGGTTGCTAACCCTACTCAAATTCCTTGGACTTGGTTTTCAGCTGCGATGCTTCCATGGAATGTTGCTTGTACTCGGCCCGTGCCACTGAAGACACAGCGAAACGACACATGATACACATTGACGGATGCGAGCGTTTCACACCGCCGATATCCGATTAGCAAATGCCCGAAATCATTGGCGTTTCACGCTGACGTTGTGAGGTTTGTCCGTCATTTCTGCCTGGAAGCCACCACCCCTTAACTCCGTACGAGTGTTTCAAATGGTTGGTCGTTGGCAGTTGATTGGGGTTACAGCAATGACGGTTGATACCGGTTTTTAACAATTTGATACTGGTTAGATGACAATCTTTGATAATGATGGTTGATGGTTGATACTGACTCAGGTGTTCTTTGCTTAAATCTCTGCTGTTCTCACTTCGTGGTACCCTTTCAGCCCTGATATCCCTTGATTCATAGAGGGAAACCCCAAGATGTCCCTTACCACCTCGCTACCCTCTGGTAAACTAACATGGCAATGGAAAATCCACCATAAACGGATGTTTTCCCAGGGTTTTCCCAACAAAATGGTTGATTTTGAATTGCCATGTTAGTTTACCAGAGTGTACCCAAAAACAAAAACACCAAAACACCCCCCATCAAAACAACACAACCCCGGGAGGGTTCGGCTCATCCCAGGAAACCATGATGGTAGTTTGTGCTTGGGAGAATCCATATGGCTATGGGTCAATATTAACCAACCAGCAATGGGGATAGTCACCAACCAACAATAAGGAAAACAATGGCTAATGATGGGGGAACCAGGGGTACAGGGTTTTGACTCACTGCCATATCCTCACTGATGAGTCGGTCATTCTGGATTGAAAACTTGCCTACATCACCATCGTTGTTGAATACAGCGCAATTGGAGCTGGTCACATCCTCTTGATCAGCGGTCATATCATTGTTGGGTACTTCCTAAGGGTGTTGGTCAAAACCATCATATTGTTGTGGGTCAGTTGGTAATTTTGGCTTAATGATGGCTGATAATGGTTGCTAATTCCACCATATTGACAGTTATAACCATCACGATGCTGGTTATAACCTTTCCATGTCTCAACTACTCTACAGTTCGAAAATGGTTGACAATGGTAGCTGTTACTACCATCACAATTAATGGTTATGGAGCACAAACTACGATCATGGGACATAACTTAATCATCATGGTCAACTCCCAAATGGTTAATAAAAAATAAAATCCATGGCTGATACATCTCTAATTTACACAAACTCAGCTGTCCCCAACTACTTTGGCTATTCCCAGCTCCAATGGTCGATATCTATACTAGTTGGTAGTTGTAATAGTGTGCTACACACCAGTCGCTGAATAGTTATCTATACTAGTTGATATCTATACTCAGCTGTTCCTGCTCTGCAGGTTGGAGCTATTCCCAACTGTGGTTGATTCCCAACTACCCTGGTAGTACAGAGAACCTGTATATAGCCTGTATACCACTTGTATCCCTATACTCTATATCCATATACTAGGATCTATAGTAAAATATCTATAGTTTGAGCTAATTATTCTCAACTCCTCTCTCAGCTGCATAGCTGTCAGCGCCTGCCTGCTCCAGATCGAGGCCGGGCGCCAAATGTCTCGGGCGCTTCACCAGCAGGGCCTCGACCTGCGCGCCAGCAATCCCTGGCCCGTGGGCTTAGATGATCAACCAGGACTGCCAATGAATCTGTGCATTTTGGAGGACAAGGGAAGGGCTCATGATTAAAGCATTACAGTAATCATTCACCATCCTTCATCATCTTTCATCATCTTTCATCATGCTTCATCATGCTTCATCATCTTTCATCATCCTTCATCCCACAGCTTCAATATCAATTGATTATTCCCGCATCATTTTTCGTCTTTTATTCAATCATCCAGTCACCATCATTGACCATCTGGTGTTTCTCAAAATTGGGAACGATGCATTTAAATCATCCAATAGAAATCAGTGATAGTAATGAAACAACTAGTAGTAGTTGGTCATTATCCCCTACTACTAATCTTAACCATTGTCAGCCACTGTAAACCCACCATGTTTTGGGGAGTACCCTTTTTTCAGAATTCACATATAGTAGTTGTTGAACCATTGTTGTTGGTGACGATCCCCTGTGGATCCCTATGAAATTAACCATTGTAATCCCCTATCATCAATTCAAGTGGACTAACCCTTATCAACCCCCCAAAAATATCCTTTTTAGCCACCATATGGTTGATATATCCCCTATAATTGTTGGTGATTATTGGGATGATGATTAACCTATTGTCAACCCATTATTCCCTATGAATGGCTCTTAATAATCATTTTATTCCCTGGGCAATATTATTGATAACCACTAATGAACAACCATTGCAACTATTAAACTATTTTCAACTTATTGTTAACCCATTGATGAATAACCATTAAACTATTGTTAACTTATTGTCGATGAATAACCATTAACTTGTTGTCAACCCATTATTAACATTATCTAACATTACTAAACTATCATCAACCTATTGTTAAACATGATTAACCATTATTAAACTATCATCAACCTATTGTTAAACATGATTGATCATTGTTAAACTATCATTAAACCATTGATTAATCATTATCAACCCATTGATTAAGCTATCCATTTCCATCCTCTATGAATTCCCATGCTCTGAGCACGGCTCGCCGGCGGGACCCCAACGCCTGCCACGACCGCGTCGCTGCGAATCCGCAGCAGCTGCGCGAGGAAGCCGGGGATGGCCGTGCGATCGGAAGCGCACAGCCTGGGTGCGACAACGACCCCGGGGGGAGCAGCCGCGGGGAGGCCAGGTGGATGGATGGCGGCTTAGGGCTGGTGGCTGGAGATGAGTGGTTATGACTTGGATGAAATTGGTTGATGATGATGGTGTGGCATTGAGAATGATGATGATGATGATGATGATGATGATGATGATGATGATGATGATGATGGTTTGAGGGATGATGTTGGTTCGTTTGATGATGTTCACAGTGCTTGTGGCAGTGGTGACGAAGTCATGCTGCGCTAATAATGGTTAAGCAATGTTGATGATCATCATACTGGTTGATAGTGGTCGGTATGGGGTTGATATGGATCTGACTAGGAGAACTGGATGGCTGTGAATTGAACCATAGCTAGGCTATGCTAATTAAAAAAGCGATCAAGGATATGCTGACTGCGGGACAGGGATGTGCTAGACCAACGGACCACAACTCGATGTGTCGAGAGCACCAACAAAATCAAAGTAAAAGCCATGTGAAATGGTCGTTTCATGTGAGCATGCAATCCAAAAACGTCAAAGATGTTCGTCGTGACAGCAACCATAATGGGCCCCGGGCACAAAATTCTTTGTTTAGTTCTACATGCGTCGTCATCATCTCCGTGGGTACGATGCAAACTGATGCCATGTGCGATCTGCCCACAGACTTACTTGCAAACACCTGAGTTTATAATAATCTAGCAAATAGTCAGTCACGTGTATATATTTTATAAATGAACATGTGTGTGTGGATACTTGATTTATGAGTATATAAAAAAATCTTCATAAATCAATGCGTATAATGTGATATGACTCACACATATTCACAAATGATCACATGTATGAATATTGTATTCAGCTATACTGCTCAGAGTCTGAACTGATAGAGTACCTGGGTCGGAAAAATGATAGTTCTGTCAGATTGCCAGAATGCAGCAAAGGGAAAGGAGCACCTCATATTTCAGGGGAATTAATGCCAACAGTGATTCTCCAGAGTGATGATGCTGTTGATGGTGGTCAACATCTTCAATGATATGTGATGATTGTGCTACATGTTTTATCCTATCCTGTTTAAAGCCATTACCACCATTATGACTTTCGACGACGCTGTCATCCACCACCATACCAGTCCATCCTCTACTGAGCACAGGGCGGCATCAAGTCCTTCAGCAAGCAGGGCAACAGGATGATTGTTGTGTCCAGACATGGAAGCTTCTTTTGTGTCCAGAGTCCAAACATTTCAAATCACCATGGGATTGAGGTACACCAACCATGCCCAGGAATCCCATCATGATAACGCAGCCAGGTTCCAACATATTTCAACTGCACACAAATCAAGAAAGGCTGGGAAACCACCTCAGCCAGAACAATAGATACCAGAAGAGCCATCAGTGATTCTTAGCTACCAAGCATGGTTGTGCACCTATCAACATAACACCGCAATTCATGGCACTTACAGTACCCAGTGGCTTCTCAAAGTAGGGGACCCCCAGATCATCTAATATCAATCATTGTTTGTCAATAAACCAACCAGTTTATTTACCACCTTTTTGAGAAACCCTGATACAGTAGTTGCTTAACCATTATTGCTGGTGAATATCCCATATATTCATTCTTATCCTAAAACATTCGAATTCCCTGTCATCAACCATTATAGGTGGTTATTGGGACGATTATTCATCTATTAACCTACTATGAACCACTATAAACCACCATTGTATCCCCTTACGAAATCCCTAAGAAATCAATCATGGAATAATTTCCTATAAAAATATTATTAAGCTATCAAACATCATTAATTCATGGTTATTGTTCATTCATCTATTATTAGATTACTAAATTATCATAGACAAATCATCTATCTAGCTATTAATAGGTCAATAATAGATGATTCATCTATTTATGAATATAAATAAAACTATTAACCTATTAAAACATATTGAAACCATGGACCATGGTGGGTGTTTCTCAAAATAAGGCACTCCAAAAAATCAGCCATTATAAACCAGTCATAGAGATAATTATAAACCTATTATTATAAATCAGGTTATTACAATAAACCCCAATAATTATAAACCCTGTTATAGCGGTTTCTTATTATTTATCAACCTTTTTTTGGGATTCCCCTATTTTATGAAACCGCTGTGGCTGGGGGGGGGGGGCGATCTTGCGCTCTGCTCAGCAGCAGACGTTTCCCGTGGGCGCCCTGTCCTGGAGCTCTTCCAGCTGACCTCGCGGAGGGCAGAGCTCTGTTTCGGAGATCCATGGATTAATAGAGCGGATAACTAACCTATGGATAATAGATGATAACTAACCGATGAATATGGATTATTTGTAGGTTATTAGTTAACCTATGACAATTAACCTATGACAAAAACCTAGGATTATATCTATTGGATAGGTTATATCCTATAATATATCATAGGTTACATCTACTATCCATAGATTATGGATAATTAACCTATGATAATTACCCTATGATATAACCTATGGTGAATAGATGATATAACCTGTGAATAATTAACCTATGATATTCAAAAACCATTACCCTATGCGGATCGTGAATGATACAACCAAAACGAATCCATGGTTAAGGAATGGTTTATTATGTTATAACCAAAATGATTATAAGCATTTTGATTATAGCATTATCACATATTATAACCGTAATAACAACGTATCCACATGGGTGAATCATTATGATGGTTATAATCATGGATGAATAATTGTCCAAACATATATGGTTAAACCATGGATTGTCCCAATGAATGATGGTTAATCCGATAAGGGTGAAAAAACGGAGTCTTAGTGGTTTATCATTAATCCGATCATGGTGAAAACATGGATCAAATGGGAGTTTTAGTGGTTCGAACACCGGTGAATAATGAATGATGGTTATAATCATGGGGTATCTTGAGGTACCAGTACAATCCTGGATCATCAGTGATCATTAGGATAGTTCACCAGTTCTTCAGCAATGGATTCACCAGTTCTACTCATGGGTGAAGATCTGGTGAACTATCCTAATGCTGGTGATTGCTGGTTCAAACATGGCTAAACAATGGTTCAAACCATTGATTGGTAGTGGTTGATAGTAGTGAACCAAGGTACCAAACAATGGTTAAAACATGGGTGAACAATGGTTGAAATTGGTTCGTAGTAGTGATTCGTACGTGAGGCAGGCTAACCATTGATTGGTAGTGGTTGATATCTGCTTAACATTTCACGGTTGCGAATCTTGGTTGATCATTGGCTAGTAGTCGCTAATGTCGTTCATGACCCGTTCATCACACTTCATGGTGATCACCAACGATTAAAACACGTCAAGCAATAATAACTAATTAATGATGATGAATCAATAATCATGAGATTTCATGAGAATAAAAACAATATTGCTAAAATCGTGGTCAATAAGCAGATTGACACTGGTCAACATCGATGCTTACCAACCAACTGCCACCTGTGAAACATGGCTGCAGCATGCTGCAGCTGGCACCGGTGGATTGACGTAGCTTGTAATGATAAGTAACAAACTAATTAAACAGGATGATCACTAGTTCGGGACACCCACTATGATCAAAAATTAGTTTGGGTTGGTGTCAATAACGTGACTAGGTATGCTACAAGCGTAGAAAAAGGCAGCAAACATTCCGAGCCCACCGCGCATGATCATCAACAATCCACTAACATTGGTACATCCTAACATGATATCCACTATTAACCATTACATACCATTACTAACCATTATTACAACATTATGGATAATCATGTTTTATTCAATGTGGTCAATATTGGTTACCCTCCGGTAAACTAACATAGCAATGGTAAATCACCATATTTCAAAGAGAAACCCTGGGAAACCATCATTAATTGGTGGATTTTCCATTGCCATGTTAGTTTACCAGAGTGTATATCCATGGTACTGTCATTGGTTGACAGTTGTGAACCAACCCCAAGCGACCAACCAACCAGCCTCAGACCCCGCCCGCGCCTCGACCGTGACCTCCTGCACCCCCGCGAGCTAAGCTTCGAGCTAAACCACCTCCATGTCGGCAGAAGTGGGGGATGGGAAGCAGAATCTTAAGCCTTAAGTTTACGACTTAAAATAAGTAATTATGGTTTAAGATTAACCAAACATAATGGTTCATTCATTATAATATAAACTTATGGTTTATCAATTAGTACGTTTACTTAATGGATTATTACTTATGACAAATAGTTGACAATGAAGTAATAAACCACTGAGTAAGACCAATGAATTGACATAAACCATAAGTAATTGACTTGTGATTGTGATAAGTCAATGACCAAAAGAAGTGCTGATAAGCAATAATCAATAATCATAAGCAGAATCAAAGGTCCCAGGGTTGGATCGGATACAGGTTCTCGTTAGTTTGCAGACTATCTAATGACAAGTAAGTATCTCAGACAGGCACGAACCGTCGAGAAGGGCACCAGGTATGTTTTTTGCGTATTTGCAGGGTTCCGGGTCAAGTGTCCTTCTCCGGGGTATGTGCCCATCTCTGAATCTGAGACAGGCACACGCTATTGAGAAGGTGCGAGGATTTGCATACAAGTCCCTGAATAAGTAATTGACCATTAATATCAAACTTATCATTATCAACCATTGTGATCTTTTTAGCCAAAACATTAAAGAGTTTGTTACACGTCAATTAACCATTCTTAACCGTGGTTATTAACCAGTAGTAACCATCATTAACCATGTTTAATCGTCAACTAACTTCAACTAACCATCCATTTACCACCTCGAACCATCAATCGACCGTCAGTTCATCATGAAGTCACAATTCACCACCTTTGACCAATAAGTCAATCGTTGTCAATCAGAATTACAAACAGTAACAATGACTCTGTATCGGCTATCAACCATAAAGTAAGTAATCTCAACCATAGGTTACCTGGTTTGTGGTTGAGCCATCCATATGAAAAATGTGCTTGTCAACCAACCATGTGTTAATATATTAACAACTGGTTGGTTGACAAGCACATTTTTCATAATCACATCTGGGAAAATGCAAACAAAAATGTCAGTCAAACCAAACCGCCAACCATTTTGGAATACCATCATTAAACATCAAAAAGTTGGATTGATAACCATCAACCATCTAAAGGTGCGTAGAATTCCAGTCACAATCGCCTAGAACTCCACCACCAACCATATTGTCTAGCTATTCTTGTTGGTTAATTATCCTCCATTCACCACTATAATCCCCTTGAAAGATGTCAATCAAACCACCAAACACTTTGGAATCATTAACAATCACTAATTAAACAACATTAAACATCAATAAGTTGGATCAATAAGCACTATCTAACTATCCAGTTGATCTAATCATAACCATTTCTACGAATAAATGGGTTCAATAAACATCAATTAGTTGGATCACTAAACAATATTAACCATCTCAAGGTACCTAGAACTCCACCCCTTTCCACCTCGTTGAACCACCACGCTGCCGAAGCTGCGCCTATGCTGCGTTGCTGTCCCACTTCCTGCACTGCCAGGCGCACCTTGGGTGGCACCTGCCGCGACCATAGGGCGATTGTGGGTGAAGGGTTAATGGTTATGGGTAGTGGTTGATCAACTAATGGATCTTCAAGTAATGGTTAACGGTTAGTTAACTAATGGTTTATGGTTGATCAACTACTGGTTTATGATCAACTCATGGTTATGGTTAATTAATGGTTACTGGTTAATTAATGGTTAATGGTTAATGGTTTTGGCGATTAATAGTTAATTAATACTTAACTATTGGTTTATGGTTGACTAATAGTTAGGGGTTAATGGTTAATGATCAATAGTTTAAGGTTGATCAACTAATGGTTAACCAATCATTAGCCATTAGTTGATTAACTAATGGTTTGTGGTTGATCAACTACTGGTTAATGATCAACTGATGGTTAAGCAATGGTTCATGATGATCAACTAATGGTTGTTGATAGCCATAGCCAACTATAGGGGATAATTAACAACCAACAATAGTAGGGAATATGATGTTGATTGTTGATGATGGGTGAAAGGATGACTGATGATCAATAATAGCGGCTTCAGAACGGTTCATGATGGTCAATGATCAATAATTGCCGTGCTGATAATGGTTCATTGATGGGTCGTTGATGGTTGATAGTGGTTGATCATAGTTAAGAATTTCTGGTACTGGTTGATAGTGTTTTGATATGCTGATAGTAGTCGAGCATGATTCTTCAGGAGACGGCCAAGAAGGTTGATGATGGCAAATAGTGCTTGACGGTGGATAGATCTGGTACCGACATCTATCAGCCATTTGATCATGGACCCATGGATAGCGAGCATACAACACGACAATTCCCTGGACCGGTCCGGCAGTTGGCTCCTGCTATGTCCCGTAGTTGTACCCCGTGATGCCCCGTGATGAGTACCCTCTGGTAAACTAACATGGCAATGGAAACTCCACCATTTTGTCAGGAACACCCGGGGAAATCATCCATTTATGGTGGAATTTACATTGCCATGTTAGTTTATCAGAGGGTACATCACAAAGCTCTGAGTCCCCTGTTTCTGTTCACATTCTAAAGTTGCAAGCAGTAACTGTACCGTTAGACGTGAGCCACCATCCAAACCTGTGACCCACAACAACCTATGCATCCTACGGGGACAGGTCACGAGCATTCACGGTGGTATCACCAACAATGGCGGGGCGCTCTCAAATGACCTGGGCATGGTAGAAGATATGGCTAAAGTTCAACCCTACCACTATCAAACAAGGCTGGCCGGGGTGAATGTTTCTTTTATCTGATATGGCTAAAACACCATCGATGCCAGAAATGCACACTTTGCAACACTAAACAACAACTGCTCCGCCATGGCTTTGAGCACCCATCAACGTATGCTCAGCATCTCGCAAAGTATTGTGGGTTAGTAACCAACAAACCTTTCATGCAAGCATGAATTGATCATCAACTACCCATCCTTAAATAAACCATGAATTGACCATCCCTCAACCCTTCCCTGGATTTGCCATCAATTTGTCACTAGTCAGCAACCAATCAACAACTGGTTGGTGGCTTCAACCCCTATGCAAAATATGTGTGCGTTAACCAACCATTTGTTCATAATTACATTTGGGAACATAGAAAAATGTCAATCAAAGCACCAACCAGGTAGTTGTTTAACCATTATTGTTGGTTATCATCCCTTGTTATGAACCATTAATTGTCATGTTTAACCAGCCTATTAACCACCAACCAGTGATGGCAGTAACCAGGGGCCATCCCTCTTCACCATCCCTGAACGACCGTTCCCGGGAGTTCGACTCCCAGTCACCCGGCCTTGTAAGGCAGCACATAGAAGGGCACAGGCACCAGCCGACTCAAGGGATCTTTCATGGTGACCTGCGCGGCCACCGGGTGATGCTGGTTTTTCACCGCCAAGTGTTTCAGGGTTGGGAAAGAACAAGAGAATTCGAACAGTATGAAAATACATTAAGAATTCCAACAATTAAAATGGTTGATAATTATGATTTTGTAATGAGAATTCGAACATGCAACAACCATTTACATTGAAAATTAATTATGTATTACAACTTTATCATCATGTATCATCAAACTACTCCTGTTCTTTCCTGTAACTATTGTTGTTCATTGACAGCAGGGTATCAGCCCCAGGAACAACAATGGGATATCATAAGGATCTAGTGTTCGTTCAACAACCACTAAGAAACAAACCAAGCAGCTACGGTTACCAGAGAGGAACGTTGGGCTTTGCTTCGAGGCTTTTGGGGGGATGCGGCATGCGCATAGTCTTGTTGGCAAGCCATGTTGGAATAAAATGTTTTACAAGAACCAAAAACATGTGGACGCTACTGGTACAAGTGAAGAAAATGTGAGGTGAGCTACCAAAGCCATCCGAAGCCACGCAACACTTGACACCCAAACTCCTATGAAACTTGGCCCATGGACCTCTTCTAACATCAATGACACCCTTGAAAACACATTCAGCATGACCATGTTGGCACCATCGTGGCGGCTCCGGTGCAGCCTCCAACTCCGTGGGCACTAAGGTCCTGAAGCGGCCGTGGACGGGACGAGTTGAACGGTTGAGGATGAGTCGAATTAAAGGCTTCACCGTAGTGACCGTCGACCATGGCGACTATGATGACTGAAAATGGATGTTAATTGTGGTGATGACTATGGAGACATTGACAATTAATGGTGCTTGAATAGCCATAGGTGTGACTATGATACCACCATAGGTGACTATGATAATACAGCAAATGGTGACTATGATTATCAATCGTGGCTATCATGATAATGGTTGATGCCTATGGTGACTATGATGATGATCAAGTAGTACCCAGCTGTATTCATATGGTTGATAAGATATAATTAATTCTGTTGTGACTAATTCTGTTGTGGCTAATGCAAAAAATCAATTTGTATCGATAGTAATTGACTAATTAGTAATCAATAGTATTCATAGTCACCAAGTAGTAACCAATAGTACTGGTTCTTGGCAACATAATGGTAATCAATCAATCCAGAGAGATAATCATGGCCAATAATCTAATTGTAATGGATATCAATGAATACGCATCTCCCGAGAATGGGTGGAACTGGTGACGGAATGTGACGGATCAAAATTAAGGATATCAAAAAAGACAATGTGACGGAGTTCAAACAGCTCTTGATCTCTTGGGGCTGCCCATCCGTACGCAGAGTGCCATCAAGACTGAGAAACCATCGATGTTTCGCTGGACAATTTCCATGCTGAACAGTTGACACCAATCCATTTGAGGTGCTACAGAGGCAAATCCTGAGAAAGCGCCTTTTGGAAGTTGTCCACATCAACATCGATGATCACATGTCTAAAGTGCAGGATAAAGCTCAATTCTGGATGTGTTCGGACTACCCAGCGGTACCCCACCACCGGCTGGAACAACTCAACCCCGTTCGCTGCCAAGATCTTCTCCTGAGCTTCTGGTACAAGAAGAGTGCTGCATGCCTCGGGACGTTGCGAGTCGAGTCTTTGGATTGCAACAAAGTTGTATACTGCTTGGTGGTTTCAACCCCTGTGAAAACAATAGTCAACCAACCAACCATGTTTTAATACTAGGGAAAACAAAAAACATGTTTAAAACCACCAACCAGTAAAACATCTCTGTGTGCGTGTGTCTGTGAAACACCAAGTTTGTTTGATTTTGGTTCACTGGGGCGGGTAGGACAGAGACAAATGCAGTATATTGCAATCCAAAAGCGCGCATGTATAAATGTGCATATTTACATAAATACACCGAGTCTTGGTGGCTGTTAGATCCCTTGCTAAAAGTCTAACTTTTAGTGGTTATATGGTAAACCAATCATATCCCAAAAAAGCTAAAAAGCTAAGTTCATAGCTGTAGTCCACCCAGGAGTATAGAAGCATTTATTTGAGTACATCTCTTGGACTTGGGTACCTCTCAAAATGAAAAAACTTCAAGATACTCAAAGTCTGCGACAAGAAAATAGTCAGTTTTTTTTGCATCTGACGCTGCAACCAAGCCATTGAAGAGCTCAAATGACTCAGTTGTCTGGC
Organism: Symbiodinium kawagutii; assembly: GCA_009767595.1. Classification (NCBI taxonomy): domain Eukaryota; class Dinophyceae; order Suessiales; family Symbiodiniaceae; genus Symbiodinium; species Symbiodinium kawagutii. The sequence goes on from VSDK01025210.1 coordinate 72,207, forward strand.
CTCAATGTGCATTTCAACCAACTGTCTTGTTGAGAGCCACCCGCAGCGGCTTCCACCAACCAAGTATCCGAAACTTGGGGTGCCTGACTTCCCAAAATTTAATCAGCTGGTTTTATTCGGTCGATCTTCGCGGTCCTGGACATGCCCAGAACATCAAGGGGTGCCCTGGTCGCAGCTTGCCATGACAAGGACCATGGGCTTCCCAACAGCAATCGTCCGAAAGCACCACGGCCTCGCCAAGTCGGGAACTGAGACCTCCAACATCTGAACCAAGATCTACAACTGAGTCTGCTCGGTGGTTCAACCAGCCCGTCTTGAAAAATATGGATCAACCAACCAACCCTTGGTTGACATTGGGGAAAAAAATGTCAATCAAACCACCAAGCAATAGTCTTGATTCTTGCCCATGCTGCCTCAAAATGGCGAATTATTCAGGTGACCAGTCGGATCACGGCCTGCCTGACCATCCTGCCACTGTGTGCACATGAAAAAAACAATCACTCATTCGGCTGCATTTCAACCAAAGCATCCTTGCACACTTCAACACCCGCTTTGGAAAATGCATTAGCTGACAATATTCGGAGGTTCCCTTAAGCCACAGAGGAGCCCCAGAAATGTTTGGTTTATCAATATAAATGCTTAAACTAGATGATAACTCGGGGTACCCCAAACTGCCTTGAGAAAGCACCACTACCAGCCAGTTAGCGGCCTGTATCGCTGCTGGTTGGTTGATGATGCTGGTATCTAGATCCCACCTCTGTGGGGCCCATTCTCAATGAGCGCCCACATATTGTCCATCCATGTTGGGAAGCCGGAACATTGATCGAAAACGAATTATGGGCAGCCATAGACAGCCAAATACACAACCATCGGCAAAGAAGAAACATTCTGAGCTAACAACATCAACAACAACAACCACAACCACAACAACCACAACCACAACAACCACAACCACAACAACCACAACCACAACCAACAATCATCAAAAACAACAAGGACAACAAGAACAACAAACAAACTGCCAAGGCAAACGACGCAGCTGCTCCGCAGCGGCACTCCGGTGCCTAGTTCCAGGGTTTTGACCAAGGCTTGTGAGCCCTCGCGCGTTCTCGGCGTGGTGGGTATCTCAATGCTCAAGTTGCAACCAGAAGAAATGGTGGATGCTTAAAGGATCAGCTACCAGTAGAAAATCATATCATTAATGCTAATCCAGCTGATGTAGTACCAAGGATTGGTAACATCAATATCTTTTTGGATTCATACCAAGGATTAGCATTATGCAAAATCAATTCAACAAAATGATCTGAATGAACTACAAAATCTTTGGGTCAGCATCATCCAACATCTATGGAAGCAAACCAGCTCTTTGACCATACACCAAACCGATAAAAATGAACCATGGAGACTGGAGACCAACCACTGGGTGTTCTTTTGTCGTGATTGCCATCATTCCAAAACTCTGGGCACAACTGGGGTGCTTAGGATCCACAAAGCACGATGGCGTTAAGGCTGAATTCACCACCGCTCGTTCTGAGCCCCGAAGTAACTGGCAGGTAAACCAATCGTTAATGGCGGTTGATGATACGTAATGATGGTACAAAAGTGCTGATAGAAGCACATAGACACATCTTGGGGTACAACTTCAACACCAGCTTGCTAATGCAGCATTATTCTGTGGATACTAATGTCGCAATAACCTGGTCAACCTATTTCATACCCTGACATGGAGGGGTACTGGCGTGCAAGGGCACGTCCATATATTTGATCGGTAGTATTATCAGTATTTGTCATTAACTTCATTTCTTGGTGGCTTTTAGATCCCTTGCTGAAAGTCTAACTTTTAGTGGCTATATGGTAAATCAATCACATCCCAAAAAGCCTAACAAGCTATGATCCACCCAGATTTGTAGTAGCAACTAATGATGATATCTTTTACAAGAGGTACCAACATTACTACACGAATGGAGCTGCCAATAAATGATGGGTACACACTCGCCTACCACCCAGAGACGCTCATGTTTGGTATGGAAACAATAGTTTTTAAGGGACCCCCCCCTCAACTTCCGGACAAAGCCAGCTGATGTTTTTTTTTAGTAATTCCCCCCGTTATGTTTGGTGGTTGTTGTTGACTGACATATGGTCTATCGATACATCATCGTTTGCTTTTGTCGGCTATTCACCAGCATCCATAATAACCCCCCCTCATCGTTGATAAAAAATAAACCTGTTATCAGGTTGATGTACTCGCTTGACCACTACTGCTGCTTGTAATCAACACTATCAACCGTCAGCAAAACCACCATCAACCATCATTAATCAAATCTTCCATTGGAAATCATGAATGAATATCGTTGCTAGAAACAAAAGCAATCAACCATAGAAAACATCTGTTCTGTTATGTCCTGTTTATTCATCACCGTTGCTTATCTGGTTGGTGGTTGAACCACCCCTACGAAAAATATCAGTCAACCAACCAATTGTTAATAACCACTAGGGAAAATGAAACATGTCAATCAAACCACCAAGCAGTATCTCAATTCAACTCCTATATAACCCCTATAGTTGCTTATTAGCCACCATTTACCACAACTATTAGCCACCACCAACCAGCCAGTTATTTATCAATCTATCAACCGCCTAAAGTCACCGCTGTTTCAGGACAAATCCCGCTGCCACACCTCCAAGCCATGAGCAGCTTGAGAAGCCCCAGGCAACTGCACCGAGGTGGGCCAATGTGGTGAGGCATTGTGGGGACCGTCAAGCGTTGTGCGCTTTGTGTTTGCACAAATATACATACATATATATGTATATGTATATAAATGGTCTGCATGTATCTATGGATATGAAACATATATACATATATAATCATCTATACCTGTAAAAACATCTAAATATACAAATATAAAACAATTTTGAACAAATACATAAGGAAGTGCATCTACATACAATAACATGATCATTAAAGTTTGCACATATACAAATACAAACAAAAACATAATTGCACAATTGTTATTTGTATAAATATACCATCATTGCGATCAATCTGTGCTATCATATCTAATCATCATTGTTAATTGGAGGATCTTGGAAGTATACTTGAATTAAACTGCCAGTAAAACAGACTGGGCACTTTGGAAGTGCATTTTGGTTTTGGTCAAAGCATCGCCATTCGCTTGGAGCGGCCAATTGTGGCTGCAGGCACTCGGCTGCGCTGCAAGTAGCTGCAAGTGGCAACTGCAAGTGGAGATGGAAATTTGTTTCGACGCCTCAAGTTGCTATTTCAAAAGGGCAACGGGGCCCGGGGATTGCAAGTAACGTTTTTCAAATTTGCGCCCGGTTGTGAAATAGTGTGCGTGGTCATGGTGCGATGATTTTGTCGAAGTTTGAAAATGGTGTGAATGTATGACTGACGGAAAGTTGCAGCAGGTATTCGTGAGAAAATAGCAACGAAAATGCAAGATGTGCGCACGTAATTCTTAGGAGTCGCGACATGTTGTGTTTCGTAAATCTGTTGTCCGGTATGGTCGAAAAGTCGGCTCGGCAAAGCTGCTTGTGCGGAGGTCACTAAGTGATACTAAGTGAGCAAAAAAAATGCACTCTGCCAAGGCGAGAGACACATTGATAAAAACAAATGGTATGGATGATGACCAAGTTTCCTACATACTTACCGACACAAACAGCTGATTCTATATCAACTATTAACAAAAAAGGTTCGACACTACCTGGACATGTCCAGCTTGATCAAATCCAACTTTGACAGCATCTTACAATGCACAGGCTGAATCACCAACCGTTGGCATTTCCATTGTCGATGGTGAAGAATCACCAACACTGGCTAGTCATTGTTTTGGCCATGGCTATACCACTGCCAGTGGCTAACTAGGTTGATTTATCTAAAACATGACAACCGTTACCGATAAAGTATGCCACTATGTTTGTTGTGACACAAATGTCTCACTTTGCCTCACCACAGAAAGAATGTCATGATGCACCAGGGTTCTACCAATGAAAAAAGTACGTGACAAACTATACTACTTTCTAATTCTATCACTGTTAAATACCATAGTTCCTGATCGACTTGTTTATCCTTTTTTACCATTATATGGGGCAATAAAGATCAGCACACCTATCAAGAATAATGACCCGTTCTCAACTTCTCTACCATTAAGTCCCTCACTAACCATGAATATTGACCTCAATAATTAACCACCAGTAAACGAATCAACAAACATGAACCATCTTTGTTCCCAATTATTGATAACTAACAGTAATCATTAATATCAACCTTTAATGGTTTATTAAGACTTGATGGTTAGCCACGAATCATTCACGATCAGCAAACCCTTATCTAAACCCACATGGGCTATTAGTTAATCAATGGTCCCACCTGAACTGTTGGTCATTAGCCACTAGTTACTAACTATTAGATTCAACCAATGGGCTGTGGGTCAAAACCCTGTACCCCTGGTTCCCCCATCACTAACCATTGTGTTCCCTATAAAATGGTTGGTTATTATCCCCCATACATTATTGTTGGTGAATATTGACCCATGGCCATTCAACCAATGCATCTTATTGATCGATAACCATCCACCAGGCTGCCTCGGACACGGATTCGGCCACGCGCTGCCGGAACTCGTAGAGAAAGCCTCAGACGCCAACGAGTTCAACCAATCATTTTGAGGGGTTCCTGGGTTGTTGGTTGGTTAACCCAATAAATAGGGATTTAGACACCAACTGGGGGGATTTCCACCAACAATAATAAGGAAAACAATGGTTAATAGTAGGGGTTGAACTATTTTTAAGAACCCCCCATGTGGTGGTGGGTCAACACTATCCATCCAATCTTTGGATGGACGAAGGCCCAACAGTTGGACTGGTCATGCAGGGGCACAGCTCGGGGTACACTGGAACCCATCCCATGTCCATATGGCTATGAGTCAATATTAACCAACAATAATGTATGGGGGATAATAACCAGCAATAATAGGGAAAACAAAGGTTAATGATAGGGGAACCAAGGGTACAGGGTTTGGACCCACTGCCAGTGACACATGACAACCATGATTGAACGGTCAATTCGTTTGGAATAACTAATGGTTGATAATAGTTGCTGCCAATGATATCATGGTTGTAATGATATCATGAGTGAACGGAATGGTTATGCTGGTGGTTTCAGCTCCTATTGGTGGTCAATGATGGTTAATAATGATTAATTACTCGCGGTTGACAATGGTTGATAGAGCAATAACTAGTGGTTGATAAACTAGATAATAGCCAACGGTCATTTATGATTAGCTAATGACCTATGGTCAATCACCATCATGAACCATGATGGAGCAAAATACTGTAACCCTTGATGATAGGTCAATAACCCATGGTTGATGATAGCGTAATAGGCTAATAGGTTGGTAAGAACATGTAAGAACCGTTTATTGCATCATAGGTTACGAGGTAATGGTGATGGGTTGACAAAGGTCAATAGTGAATGGTTGATAATTCGCAATCAATGGTTGTTCCTAATAAACATGTTCTCTGATGGGTTCTGTTCTGACTTTTTAATCACATTACTTTTGGGAAAATGATGAATTCAATACATAATCGTAATCACAATACCTGAATGATGTGCTTGAAGCTGATGGACTGAATCGAAACATTTTATCATACCAACTCTTTTCAACACAACACGGTACATCAAAACGCTTGCAAAACAGCAAGTGCAAAAGAATCGCAACGACCCCTTCGAAACATTTTCCCCAAGCTGAATAAATCATTTTTGAAAAATTGCAACGACTTCTAAACTTGGGAGCAAATGCATCTTATACATCCCGTATGCACTATACAATCTATACATCTGCATGCTGATGCCATGATTTCACACTTGTTTTCATCACAGATTTACTGCACACATCAACCACATAATTCAATCTTAATTCACTTTACGTAAATATGTACTGGCTAGTTGTCTTGCACGTTGCAGAATCATATTAGTTGCGTTGTATGTTTAGAAATTGCGTATCCCAAATGGAATTCAATGTACTTCAATGCTCATAAAGATTTTCATCATGTAGTATATATATATATACGTACAAAAATGTTATGTTTCAACTCAGAATACAACACACGCATGCCTTACAATTCACAATAGGTGTTCAGTCAGTTGTTAACTTCAACCAACCATCATGAATGATGATTAACCAGCATGCACCATAATTAATTCTTCACTATGGCATATTCCCAAATACTACTGTCCATTGAAGACTGAGGCAGCCACTCTTAAGAGCTGCTAATCTGCTTTCGAATCCTGCAGAGACGCGCGAACTGCGTTGGCGATCGTCACAGGGCCATGTCTCCCAGTGGAGGCGGTTTGTCAAGCAGCTATTCACGTTGTGAATCTATCTCACACATCTCGGGGGTAGATCCATATCTAGTGTTAAAGTGATGGTGGTTTATCTATATATATGGATCTATCATTGTTGTACAATATTGTAGATCATGTTTTCATCTGGGACCACCACGAATGAAACCACGCCTCTTTCGGGATACAAGGAAATCTTTCAATTTGAATCATTTGATATCATTTGCCTGCCATCTTGGATGTGCCAATCTTCACCCAGTGCGAAAACGACTGCAGCAAATGCCGCCTGAAGTCGTCGCATCCCTAGACAAAAGTTGGTTGGGTCTCTGAAGGGAGCATTAAAACTGGCAAAAGCATACCTAAAGGAAGCGTAATGAATTCAAATGATGACTAATCACCTGTAACCATCCTCCCAGAAGCGCAAATTTTACAAAATTTGGGGGGTGAACAATTAGGAACATCATGTATCGACAACCCCACGATTGAAACTTGAATTCAGCCCTCAAGCCATGCCTTGTGTGTTTTCAGAAGACATGTTCCAAAGAAATAGATCAAATCCAAAAGGACTTCTGTCTACCATGGGGCACTCCGATTAAAGAAAAATGTGATAGTATGCAAACAAACATTGAAGAGCGGGTTGGAGCTACCACTCAAAGCTACTTCTCTCGAAAAGAGAAACATTGTTCAAACCAGGTCATCCATCAAAAGATTGCAAATGCAAGGAATGCTTGTATGCTTGTAGTCTTTAGGCAACAGGAGATGATAGCAATGTGTAAATGACTTTCTGCTTGCACTACATGGCATTCTCTCAACCAAACCCATCCAAACCCAATGATATTGCTTTTTCTCTGAACCTACAAGACATCCATTTCATACACAATATCTATAGACTCTTGCAGGTTCATGATGGCATGAACCCAATGATGGCATGCTCTTCAGTTCAATCTCTATCCATTTCATACACAACTGCCGCTTCGCGTCGCGCATCACAGACGAAGCCTCCAGTTGTGACACCCCGGCAGCATCGCAGCATCGAGGCGAAGCATTTCTCAAGTCATGGTCTGTAACCGTAGTGAACAGTGAGCAAGTCAAGCACCCTGGTTGTCATCATGGTCGACCACTTAACCATCACAAATAGTGGACCATAGTTGTTAAGCATCACTGTAACCATCAACTGTGATTCTCAACCATGGTTAACCATCAACCAGGTCATATCAGGTTATCAACCACTTTACCATCAACCGCTTAACCATCGACCGCTTAACCATCGACCGCTTAACCATCAACCATCCACCTGGTGTTAGTAAAGATAGTTCACCTTCCACCGACGAATCGCTGTCGCCGGCCCCGGGCCTTCCATGGGAGGATCTGCCTGGGCCGGACCTCAGCGATACCGACGAAACAACCGGCCTACCATCAACGGACCTCATCGGATGATCGGTATGGGTCGATATTCACCAACCAACAACAATGGATAACTGGCTAATGGTTGGTTAATGATAGGAGATGATAACCAACAATAGTGGCGGATAACCAACTACAGTATATGGCCCTGAGTCAATATTGGCCATCAACTTTATGGCTTATAACCAACCCAATCACAGGAAAAACAATGATTAATGATAGGGGAACCGGGGGGACTAAGGGTTTTGACCCACAGCCATGTAAGTAATGTTGGAAGGATGTTGAAGGCAAATAACTCAATACTTGGGGCGCTAGTAGCTTGCTAATGTTGATAGTATCAACCAGAACCAGCACTATACCGTTTACGCAGACAAGTGCTGTAGAAGACAAAATGGCATTGAACATCAACCAGCAGTACCGTAATGGTACTGCAGGTTTACGATAGTAATAACGTATCATAAGCATTATAAGAACCGTTAAACATAATGGTAATGGTTGTATACAGTGATGAGAAGTTCATGGAAGGTTGCTAGATCTGTTAGCTGGCATAATGGCTGCAGGATATCCCGCCCATTATCCAATGCAATTATGAGTACTGTAGGCTTGATGAGTGTTGTAGATTAATAGTGTTGATAGCAACCATTGCTATCAGTACCCATCATTAGTACCATTGCTATTATTGTAGATGAGTATTGTAGGCTTGATGAGTACTGGTGATGGTTGCTATCATTAGTACTATCCATAGTTATCATCCATAAACGGATACTGTATATATGCTAATGATAGGCATTTTGGGCCTGGGTCCACGATCGGCCTTTGGAAAATCTAATTGTGAATATCCGTTAAATTTCCGTTAAAATTAATGAATGATAGGTTATGATAATGGATTAATCAATACAATTAATGAATGATTGATAGTAATTGATAGGTTATGATAAATAGATTAATGAATATCCATCAAATCACCAAAACTATGGTTTACGATGAATGATTAATGGGTTATGTTCGTCAGTGATAATGCCGCTTTTTTGTGGAGATTCCCATAGGTCAGAATCAACCCTGAGCGGTCAGTATGATCCTCGATTCTGGCCAATTCACCAACCAGCTTTGCATCATTTTATCGACGGTCCCAAATTATCTGCTGGGTATTTTGACCAGTGAACTGACCATTTGGTGTGTCCATCAAGGGTTTGTCGTAGCCATGTCAACTCTCTGATAGCACAGTAGCCAGGTCACAATCACCAGTAGCCGTGTCGTTTTGATCAACTTGTGAAATACTGAGCTGACAGAGCTACATATTCTCATACTAGTATGGCATTATAAAGGGAGGTACCCCCATTCATCCTTCATTCACCATTTATAGGAATAAGCCAGTCCCCTATTTTAAGAACCTCCCATTTATTTCTTGGAGGAATGTTCGTTTTCCTGGTGTACCAACCAAATGACCTTGTCTGACCTTGCTGCTTCAGGCAGAAATCACCATCATCTACTGAACACGGACCACTCTTACTAGCCAATCAAAAGCATTTAGGATGATAATGACACCAAACAATACCAAATGCCTACACCATGCGCTCTGCATAATCTGGCTTGCTCCACAAACGGATTGATGCCGGTTCCAAACAAAAATACCGCAGGAACGCTCAGGAACACCATGGGCCAGGTACCAAGCTGCTTGGATAGTCAGGTGCCCTGTGCTGAGTACTTGCCCCAATTGGGTGTTTCTCAAAATAGGGAACCCCCAAAAATGGTTGGTTTATGACTATAAATGGCTAACAAAAAAATGACTTTTGGGTTCCCCTATGGCTTGAGAAACCACCATATTGTCGGTATATCCCCACTATTGTTGCTCACTATTCCTCATTTTTAATCATCATTACTGGTTATAACCCAACTAGTAGTTGTTTATAGCTTTTAGTTGGTTATACCAAACTAGTAGTTGGTTATGACCCAACTAGTAGTTATAACCCAACTAGTTGTTGCCTGGTAAATCCCATCCTTGTGACGTTCCACCACCGTTGCGCTGGTGACGGTGGCATCTGTGCCCGACCTGTTTCGATCGGCTACGAAGCTGGGACCCGAACCGGTGCCCTGGCGCGGCGCGGCTCGGACCAATGAGGTGATCTCGTGATCTCTCCGCATCATCCCGCATCATCTTTCATCATCATGAACCATCACCATCACCATCACCATCATCATCATCATCATCAGCAGCATCATTGTCGCCATCATCATCATCATCATCATCATCATCATCATCATCATCACCAT
>VSDK01025210.1:82359-153220 GCA_009767595.1 Symbiodinium kawagutii
CATCATCATCATCATCATCATCATCATCATCATCATCATCATCACCATCATCACCATCATCATCATCTCTGCTGCTGGAAAAATCCCAATGAAGGACCAACGATGAATAAATGATGCTACGACAGTACTACAGTGTTCAGTACCAACAAAGTGAGCTGCAACGCTGTATGCAATGCATGTCTTCAAGCGTACATGAGTGGGAAACCTGAAATGCGGCATTTCAGAGACTGGAACATATCGGGTCTCGCAATGTCAAAGGGTGAGGATTCTGGCCAAGCATCTACCACTACTGGCAGATACCAAGTGCACACTATTCATGGGAGGTTTCTGGCAGTCCAAGGATTCAGAATTCTGGGGGTCTTTGTGGGTTGCCCAAAGAATTTGAACCTGCAAGTAGGATGCATGGCGGTATGATCAAGGTAATCACATAAAAGGATGGATTCAACGCAGGTCACCCAGTGTTCGATACAAGTTACTGTCACAAGTGGATAAGCACATGGATGGCGCTAAAAGCTTTCAGCTTTTTTTGTATAGGGAAACCCTGGAAAACGGACCTGAATACATGAGGGCTCTTCCATTGCCAGTTTATGTGTGTAAACATAAATATTTATATATATATATATATAAAAATAAATAAATAAATAAATATAAATATGCCAAAGGAGAAACACATGTAAACACGGTATGTCTTTCAATTATTTCTGCATTCTTCTAGTCCATGACTCCACAAGGTGATAGATACTGCATCCATGACGGTACAGTGTTGTTGGTCATTGGTCACCAGCAGCTGTGGCACTGGAAACAGCGCAAGACCTGGACCCCGCGATGCTTGCAACATCAGGTTCCAGCACGGTACAAAATTCACAGAACCTGAACCATTTCCCATTTCATGAACCATCATTAGCCAGGATGTTTACCCTGATTAACCATTGCTTCACCATCATTGACCATCAATTAACTGCCTTTAATTACTGATCATTTGATAATCATCAATTCACCATCAATTGACCACGATGAACCATTAAGTAACGAAGCTTGACCATTCTGGGACGTTGATTGACCATCGTCACCCATCAACCATCGATCAACCCTCAATCAACAGCTCAATAACCATCTACTAATCAACTCACCCCTCCGTAATCAATCCACCACCACTTCACGATCAACGATCAGCTTCATCATGGTCATCAACCGTCACCTGGTTATCAACCATAAACCATCAATAATTGCTACTAGTTATAACAATCAGCTACATCAATACTTGCTAAATGATCAGCTAGCTAACCATATGATAAACTACATATGTTGATCAACCATAGTAGTTTATCATATGGTTAGCTAGCTGACCATAGTTTATCACCATATGGTCATACTTGCTAAATGATCAGCTTGATCATAGCTTATCAACCATCGCCTGCTGATCTCTCCTGGTCTCTTGCCCGGTGGGGCCTCAGGCCAATGGCTCGTCCTGAGCTGCTCCGACACGTAGGCGTTGGGCGTGTCCAACTTCGCCTACGCCGGAACCGTAGCGAAGGGATCCCATGGCATCTGCTGCGATGATGGCTATTTATACTCATGATGGTTGATAGTAGCTATGGAACCATGGTTAGCTCAATAGATGGTATAGGCTGCTTCATCATGGTGAATCATGGTGAATCATGGCTGCTAGCGGCTCACCGATGCGTGCTGGTGGCTCATTTTCTTATGGGTCAGTTCACCCAATCATTAACCATTGTTTTCTCTATTATTGGTGGCTATGATTTACCATTAGTTGGCTAATCAATATTGACCCATGGCCATTTGATGGGAATATTGATTGACCAGTAGGGGTCAACTCCTTCAGTTGGGGAACTCCACTGCCATGGAATATTTACAACTAATTATATAGTTGGTTTATCAATATTAACGAGATACTTATTCACCAACCAGTATAGTCGGTATATCCCCTATAATTGTTGGTCATCATCCCCTATCTTTAATAAGCATTGACCAGCTATTTCATGCACCTCAGCGGGAAAACTCCATCAGTTTCTTCACGGGGCACATCCTTCCCATCGCCAGGACCCCAGCTACGGACCCCAGCTACGGACCACTGGATGCCGACCCCGACCTCCTCGCGAACTTTCGCCAGGCGCAGCTCATCCAACAGAACCAGCCTGGTCGCACCGCGCCAGGTCTCACCAGCGCGACTGTGGACTGTGGCAGCTTCAGCGGGTGGATGATCAGCCAAAAACCGCAGCTTATTGGGACACCAAGCAGCTTATGATCTCAGCGATTCATGATTCTAATTGGGTTGATCGCTAGCTTACCAGCGATCATAACCAGGTGAAGCCAGTAATCTCACCATCTTATGACAGGCTTATTGCCAGCTTGTTACCAGCTTCACCCATGCTTATTGGGCTGATTACTTATTGGTACTGATCATCACCATTGGGAGAATCCTGGATAATCACTACTAGCTAATTGGCTGGTGAGAATAATCACTACCAACTTATTACCAGCTAACGACGACCTTAGAGGATTCGTGCCATCCATGGATGGTTCTAGGTAATGATCACCTTGAATATCAATAACCACCTGGTGATGATTATCTCTTGTTGATATCAACAACCAGCTAATAACCACCTTGGATGGTTTATGCCATCCAAGATCATCCAAGTATTGTTTGCTATTGGCTGGTCAAACTTAAGAGCTATCAATGACACCCTGTGCACCGGAGGGATCCTCGATACCCGATCCCGCTGTGACGATGGAACCAACGAGAACTTCAACTGGTCAGGTCGATATCTGAAATCACCATTGCCTGGTCCAGCTACATTATACCAGCTATGATAAGCTGGTAATGGTGATTCAGTCGATCGGTCCATTGTCCCAGGTGTCCCAGATTGGATTCGCCTCGTGAGCGGGTTCTATGCTGAAAATTTGGAGATCAACCACCGGCCAGCACCAGCTGCTGATGCTTATCTATTTTTTGTGGTTGATTAAGAATCAGAAACTATATTTGCAAAAAGAAGACACTTAGATGATCTTATACGTTTATCTACGTCTGGAGATTTGTGAGCTGCTGATCCCAAACACTTCCAAATCTTCCAACTTTGAGAAGAATGATGCTCAAGAGTGGCTGGTAGTGGACAATTCAGACGTCAAAAAACAAAAGAACATAATGATCGCAAGAAACAAGATACTTATCCCAGAGAGATATAAACTGGTTGGTGGTTTCAACCCCTATGAAAAATATTAGTCAACCAACCAATTGCTCATAACCACTAGGGAAAATAAAAAATGTTTGAAACCACCAACGAGTATAAATCATGGTGGTTACCCCAAGAAACAACAAATTCATACAAATTCATCATCCGAAACCATCAGCAAGTCCAGCTCTGAAACGAGCCCCAGACTCCAAACGGGCGCGCAAAGCACTCACCTGTCAACCGAGGTGCTTCATGGGATGGGAGATCCAGCAGTGAACACAACCCCGGGTTAAAACTCATGTAAAACCACCAGTTAACATGGGTGGTCCAGCCATAGAAAACCCCTGCTAAACCCGCGTAAAACCTACAAACCCATGTAAACCCTGCCCTAGAAAAACTAACCCCGGGTGCAGGCAGTTCAGCTGGTGTTTGTTGTTCATTGGTAGGACCCAGGTATGGTTTACTGCTATTGGGAGAACCACATTTCCAGCTATTTCTGGTAAACTCGCTGGGTTCTTTACAACTGGATCTACCAACACCGTGGAACGCTCAAGTTTGGAATGTTCAAAGACCTCCAGGCACCAGAGATCCACCACTCCTCAGTTGATGGTTGGTTTGGGTCAGTGACCATTGATACGAACAGCCAATGATTCAACTAATGGGGAAAACACATCAACCATCCGTTTGCCAGTGTTACCCATGATATGCTCAAGAACGGGTGGTTGATGGCTTTTAAAATGGCCAGCATCAATTCATCATTAATCAACCACTAATCAATTCATCATCAATTCATCATTAATCAACCACTCATCAATCATCATCAATCAACCACTAATCAATTCACCAACACCATCACTCAACAGCTCATCATCCACCACTATCCACCAAGTTTTGTGGACGACGACTCCAAGGCGATCGCCTTGGCAGTAGACGACCTCGGCGGCATGGCATGGGCGTTCTGAATGGTTCTGCTATGGAGATAGAACTGCTTGTGATAACCTATGGGGATGACCTATGGGGATGACCTATGGGGATCTCCTATGGAGATATAACTGGTACCGGTCGTTCTGAATGGTGATGACCTATGGGGGTTATTCTCCATCTATTTATCCCATGTCTATGAATGGTTCTGACCTCATGACCTACAATGCATTGGATTACACTTCCGTTGGCCTGCCTTGTGGGAAGCCAATCATTGGGTTTTTTGCCGGCGTCCTCGATGAAACTCCAAGTCTCATGGTACAACCATTGTGATCCTAATGACTGAGCTACATACCGCCCCTCCTGCTTGCGTATGTACAAGTATCTGACGTGCATTTATCTAACGATCGAATTGTAGTTATGTAATGTTACGTACGAGTACAAACAAACCATCCATCTACTATTCTCGTCCAACATATCCACTCAACAATAGTTCAGTTGGGCCATTGATCAACCCATGGATCTTTCAATCCGTTCTCGTCCAACATATCCGCAAGTTAAGCTGGGCCATTGATCAACAAACAGTTGAGATGGTTAAGTTGGACCATTGATCAACGAACGGTTGAGCTAAGGTTGCTGCCAAGAATGCCAAATCTCCAGTAGAAGTTGCCTGCTGCTCGGATCGGCTGCTCGGTGGTTTTATGGCGGTTTTTCAAAACAGGGGTACCCCCAAATCATCTAGTGATTAACCATCTATAGTAATGACCCAGCCATTTTTTGGGCTCCCTATTTTGAGAAACCACCAAATCCACAATTAATCAAAGTGACAGACTGAAAGGTGTTACAAACTAGTGACAGGGATGGACAATGATTGGAGAGGCCTATTGTCAAAAATGGACAGGCAAGCAAGAACGGATCACGGCATCAATCAAGTCAAGTTGGCTAATGACAAAATCAAACAACAAAAGTAAAACAAACAAAGGCGAAAGCAAGAGCACAATACACCTATATAAACGAGAACACAAAAAACCTCCTACACATAACCCATAAGAAAAGGGTGTTTATGGCTGACCCGCAATCATCAACCAAACTACTGTATTGCGACAACAGCCAGAACAAACATCGCAAACCACAACAGCAAACACAACAACAATTCTATAGCCACCACAGTTCAGCAACAATCTCAAAAGCAAGCACCAAAGCAGCAACATCCCCGGAAAACATCAACAACCGCTTCAATATGGATGGCTACAACATGCTACAACCACCAAGAAAAAACAGCAACGCCGAACCGGTTGTGGATCCGAAGCTTTCCAAGGTAGATTGGAGGGAAGCTCTCCGACGTCGGCAGTGAAGCACCACGCCTCTGTTCCAGCCGCACCAATCGACGTCTCATCCAGAGATCCAGCCGTCCCTGCCGACATGAGCAGCTGCTATGTGTAGTGACAGACACAGGAGGTTTAGACATGGCTGTGGGTCAAAACCCCGTACCCCTGGTTCCCCATCATTAGCCATTGGTTTCCCTATAAAATGGTTGGTCATTATCCCCTATTATGGTTGGTTAATATTGACCCATAGCCACATGGTCGGAGTTTGGTGTTCCAGCACTGAGCAGAATGAAATACCATGACAAGCCAACTTGGGATGCAACAGGGCTTACGCGTATGAACTTGGGTCATGGCATGAAGCAGACTAAGCCATCTCTTGGATTCACACATGGTGGTTTCTCAAAATAGGGGGCCCCAAACATAGCAGGTTTATTACTATAAATGACTATCAATGGATGATTTGGGGGTACCCCTATTTTGAGAAACCACCACATGTGAAGTTGTTGTCGTTTTAGGCCATGGCATGGTGTGTGTTGCTACATCCCAGCCATCCCAGGAGGTCCTGCCGGCCATGTTTGTGGCTTGGTGGTTTCTCAAGTCATAGGGGACCCCCAAATTATCCAGTAGAAACCATTTATGGTAATGAACCAACCATTTTTGAGGTCCCCCATTTTGGGAACTACCATTGGACTGCGCTTGACTGATCCTTTGTGGCTCTTGGATCCCCTCCTAAGCCTTCAATTTTCAGCGGGTACATGGTACACCAGTCGGATCCCAAAAACACTGTCTGTGCAAGATCCGCTGGCTGGGGCGAACTGGAGATTCTCGTGCCAAGGATAATCAAGAATTGCTAAGCATGTGAGAATGGGTGAACTTGTGTGACACAATCATATGGGTAGCCATCATTGGAGGTTACTGAATCCGAACCAACCCGTTGTCAGTATAAATCTTCAGTGTTTGATCCCTTCAAGTGATATATCAGGCAAGGGTGGTCACAAACACTTCTACATGCTTAGAGTGGGGCTGATGATCCAAACCTCATCCCAGGCGCTGCCTCGAATTGCAGGGAAGAGTCCTGCTGCAGGGTTGATCATCAGAGATGGGATAGCCACGGGACTGCACATTGTGAGTATCCACGACTCATGGCATCTGCAGTCTTGTTTTAAGGAGCTTTTTGGTATACCCCACGTGCGCACATGCAGCTGATAGAGATCACCTTGTGCAAAAATGGGTCAGGAGATCTTGAAGTTGCCTTTTGAGGGTTGGTCCAATCCGAGTTCATCAATAGTGCTTCCTGTAATGGCATCAAATTTTCCCCAACAAAACTTTTAACCAGAGGTTTGGAACCGCTCATGTTTTTTGATAATTTCAATGGGGCTCTATAGCGCTGGATATGCAAGGTGACATGAGACTCTCCGTGAAACAACCCCGTTGCTTTCCAATTTTCCGCAAAAAATGTTCATGATTGCTGTCCGTCACCATCTAAGAAAGATCAACCGCTCCTTGACTTCAGGAACAATGATCAAAAACATCAATGACTCAATGATCATGAACTAAGCAATGGATCAACCATCCCTGATTCCCCACCGTTGACTCGTGATGCGCCCCCAAGTTTTTGCGTGCAGTCCGTGGTGGCCGTGCCCGACGCCCCTGCCTCATCCGGACTCGGCGACTTCAATTGCACTTGCAGTCGTGCTTGAGCCTCCAATGATGGGAATGAATACAATGATGGGAGTGTCCAAGAAATACTATCATTCAAACATGTCACATAAATAAAAATACAAGAGAATGATGGGTTTCAGGAATGACAACATATAATTAATGGGGATTTAACAAACAATGTCCTACAAATATCAATGGTCAATGCAACAAAGTACCGTTGCCAATCAACAAGAATTACCAACAATAAAGTGAAAAAATCAAACAACAATCGGAGCATCAAAAATAACAAACGAAACAAATTATGCACCAAAGTACCGAGTACCGTGGCCAACAATATCGAATGTTCAACAATGACGTGCTAAATAATTACTACATGTATGTCCATATAATGACGACTTATCAAACTAATCATGGGCGCTATGCCGAACAATGGCAGCAAAAAGAACCTTTGCATTTGGATGAACATTTAGATCATTTGGTGAAGTTCGAACCTCCTGGGGGCTCCTGGCCTTGCTCCTCCGTGTTGATACGGCCCCTTAAAGGCCGGCCCCCCGGGTGCCCCTGGGTGGCTCCTAGCCACGCAGCGCGGAGCGCGGATCAGCGCGCCTCCGGTGGCGGACCGTCCAGCGAGCGCAAGGCCTGCACACCCTCCAGGCCCAGCTCCTGGCGAGACAAAGAAAAACCAGGTGATGAAATGGTCATTTGGTGGTTTCTCAAAATAGGGAGCCCCAAAAATGGTTGGTTTATCATTATGAATGGTAAATATTGGATGATTTGGGGGTACCCTTATTTTGAGAAACCACCATTTGAATGGATGGTTGAACAGTTATTAAATGGTGGTTGATTCAACGGTTATTAAATGGTTACGAAAAATGGATATTAATGGTTGATCAAACAGTTATTAAATTCAATGGATATCAAATTATCATGAAATGGTTGATTAGATAGTTATCGAAGGGTTGATTCAACAGTTGTTGATTTGTTCAATGAAATAGTAATTAAACAATTACGACATGGTCAATTAAACAGTTATTGAATGGTTGATTAGACATACTCATAGGCAACAGCCATCCAGATGACAGTCACATGGCCCGCTGCCGTGATGTCTACCATTCACCACTACTAACTCTTGTTAATCATTGATGAACAATTCTACTAACCATAATACAATTGGTACCTTGTTGACCACTACTACCCCATATGTCATTTAAGCTAGCTAGTCATCACTGAACATTGTTAATCATACATTAACCATTTGACATAGCAAGCGGGCACTGCTCCCTGACTGCCAAAATCAAACTTAACCATTTGACTAACAAAGTTGTGTCATTCGGGTGTTTCGCAAAATAGGGGACCCCCCAAATCATCCACCATTCACCATGATACTAATCATAAACCATTAACATAACAACAATAAGCAAAAGCTGCAAATAATCACTAACCATTACACAATACATAGGTGTCCCCAATGTATTTCACCAAAATCCATCAATGGATTATGGTGAAAATGATAGACACCATAATCCCAAGGTATTATTCCTTATCATTCTGCTGTTAAACCAAAAACCCAAAAATGGTGTATCTATCATTTTTTCTGCATCTATAATTCCTTATCACATAATCCCATTAATAATATGATGATTATTCCTTTAATATGAGCATAGTGGGAACATAGTTATAATATGATGATTGATCACCATAATATTCAATCACCATAATCACTATTTTCCCTAATTGTTCCTTATCAGATTATGGTGAAATACATTATTTTACCATAATCACTACTATTTTCCTTATCAGAATTGAATGTATTTCCCATTTTTGGGTCAATTCTGCTGTTCAATTCGCCCACATTTTGCATCGCGTGGCTCAAGTGCGGCACCTCTCTGGGCGCAGGACTCACGTCGTTTCGGCGCTTCAGCTCCTGGTGCAACGGCGCAACGCGGTGAGCAACGGCCCGGGAACCGTTTCGAATGAGCCACCAATAGCTCGGGAGTAGAGTGGTTAATAGATGTTACTGGATGTTAATATTGGTTAATGATTGGTTATGGGCCCATTAACCCATTAATTGTGGTTAATATCGGTTAATAGTGGGAGTAATCGAAGGAAGTTTAGAAGTCTAACTTCCGACAATATCGACAACTCAGCTAGGGTAGATCGCCTGAGCAGATGTGTGAAAGAAGAGATGTGCGAAAGAAGAGATGTGCGAAAGATGAGAATGCGAGCGCGCCAAAATGTTAGGAAAGTCGCGAAATGCTGTGTTTTGCAAGGTTTTGTGCCTCATGAGGGTCCAGAAGGGTACCTCGCTAAAGCGGCGGGTGCGGAGCACTGTGGCGGAAGGTGTGTGCCAAAATCGTCAAAAAACCTAGGCGCGAAGCACATTTGGAAGTCAAAATCGTAAAAACATGTCACGTTCGGAGCACTTTTGGAAGTTGCAACTCGCAAAATCGTCAAAAAACCTAGGCGCGAAGCACATTTGGAAGTCAAAATCGTAAAAACACTACATGTTCGGAGCACTTTTGATGACTCATGATTCTCAAAACTGGCACGCTGCCTGCGCGCGAAGCAAATTTTTAAGATAAAATCTTGTACCAAAATAAAAACTGCAATTTTACTAGCGTTTCGGGCCACTTTTCGGAGATGTCATATGATCATGAAAATTGGCACGCCGCCTGCGCGCGAAGCACATTCTCACGTCCGAAGTCGCAAAAACTCGTGGTTTTTAACAAGTTTTGAAAGTTGCATGTCCGAAAAAGTGCACGCGGCCAGGGCGAGAAGCACATTTTGAAGCAAATGTGTCAAAACACAGCACGTTTTGACACTTTTTGAACACAGGAGACAAAAGTAGGAAAACACTTGCGTTTCGCGTCACTTTTCGTGATTTATGTGGCCAAAATGTGCACAACGCTTGCGCGCCAAGCACATTTGCAGGTCAAAAGTAGCAAAACACTTGATGATCGGAACACCTTTGCAAGGTCCAATTATCAAAAGTGGCCAAACACCTAGATGCAAAACACTTCATGATCGAAGCACATTTGGAAGGTAAATGAATAGATAGACGAAAGATGGCTAGACAAAGAGGTAGCCAGATAGATCGACAAGTCGATAGTCAGATCGATGGGTGGCTAGATGGATAGTCAGATACATAGATGCATCGATGGATGAATAGATGGATAGATAGATGGATGGATAGATAGATAGATAGAATAGCTAGAATAGATAGATGGAATAGACAGACAATTGGATAGCCAGATTCAGATGGCTAGATGGGTCGATGGATAGACAAATAGGTCGACGAAACGAGAGTCAGATAGAAAAGTAGATAGATAGGCAGGTAGATAGACAGAAAGATGGACAGATGGACACATAGATGATCAGACAAATAATTCGGTAGATAGATAGACAAATAGATAGATAGGCAGATAGATAAATAGATAGATGGACAGGTAGATAGATAGATACATAGACAGAAAGATGACGAGATAGATAGTGAGGTAGATAGAAAGACAAGTACATAGGCAGATAGATAAACGAATAGATCATCAGATAGATAGATAGATAGACAGTCAGACAGACAGAAAGAAAACTGATCCACTGATAGAAAGATAGCTAGACAGATAGGCTGCCAGTCAAGTGGCCAGATCGATGGTCACATTGTCGCAACCACAACTGCACATTCCTATAGTGCTCCTATCTTGGAAACTTCCGCCACCGCCTTGTGCGGTACTACTTGTAGTAATAGATGTTAATAATCCCATGAACCCATTGGCTATTATCCCCAACGAAAACCCACATCCATTTCCGATGAAAAATAGACCGTACACCCACCATTTTTTAATAGGAAACCCTGTTTCAAATATTGTTGAATGGTGGATTTGTTCATTTCCAAAGTTCATTTGCCAGAGAGTACTCAACTTCACCATGATAGCATCCACTTGAAAAAGACATTTTCAAACTTTGCTGACACCAATCAACATGGTATTTGAGAGAACTGCTGGTGCATCCACAACCCTCGGGCTGTAGGTCTAGGTGGTTGTTCCAACTTAGCTGTTGATTCATGATAGATTCACTGCAATTGGCCATCATAATGATCCAAGTAGTTTTCACTATAGTGATTGATAGTAGCCAAACTATATGGTGAATCGCCAGTAATCACTCTTTCTAAGCATAAGTCTTCCAATGAACCCATTGGTTCATCTGGTTGGTGGTTTCAACCCCTATGAGAAATATTGGTCAACCAACCAATTGTAAGTAAATACTAGGGAAAATAAAAAATGTTTAAAACCACCAACCAGTTATCTGCTTCACCATCCAAGTACTTGCCTCGCCACTTCTTGCCTCAGCGTCTTCGCTCGCCTCCCCAGGCTGGTCAAAGACCGAAGAGACACCACAGCAGTGAATGGTTGTGCAGGTGAGGTTCCAACTGGGATGATATAACGATGGTAAATCACCCTATGAGGTTTGCTACAACCCCTACAATCATGGTCAATCACCAGTTGCGAAGTGGACATGCACATTGTTACCCGTGCATTCCCGGAGACATGAGCGGGCAATACAGGCGCAAGTGTGTAGTCTTCTGCTCCTGTTTGCTCATGTTTGTTTTTGCATACCGCATATGGAATCATGTGGCCATGTGGCTACAGGTTGAAATGCCACTGTGTAGTGAAGATCAAAAACATGAGAAGACTAGTTAGTCGTTGTTAGAATAGTGAGTCTTCGTTGGATTCTTACTGGATTTACTCTGGATGTGTGCCTGATTTATGTTGGATTTATCATGGAGTTGTGGTGGCTGACATAGTACCAAAAAGATATCAAAGCAGTACTGTAAACGTATTGAAGAATAACTGCTGATGCCACCAGGGAGGTGTCGGTTCCACTGAGGATGGGTTCTACAGTACTGGGCCAAAACACTGTAGTCATTCGCTGTTTTTGCACGAAAATAGTGCATGGCATTTGCTGGGATACATTCGCAACAAGCCAATTCCCTCGTGATTCTTGATTGGTTGATTGCTCACAAAAAATGTTTTATACCCCATCTTGCTGCTTACTTATCTCATCTTATCTCTAGCTCCTAGTGTGCTTGCAAGATGCGAGTACCTTTTGCTGTCTAGTTCCCCTCAAATACTACCAGCATCTACCCTCTGGTGATCTAACATAGCAATGGAAAATCCACCAATTATAGCTGATTTCAGGGTTTCCCTAGAAAAAGTGTGATTTTCCAGCCAGCTATGTTAGATCACCAGCATCTACCAGCCACCCCTTGTTGGAAATGCCCCTCACTTGGTAAATTCGTATGAACCCGGCAGCATCCGGCTGCCAGCCGGGTACAGGCTCCTGCTGTCATCATCAAGGGTTTCGGTATAGAGATGTATAGAGTACAATCCATGGGGTCAATATTGATCAACCAACCAATGAGGGATAATCACTAACAATAATAGGGAAAACAATAGTTAATGATGGGGGAACCAGGGAAACCAGAGATTCTCAACTTATATCATGTCAACTTATATCAGTTTTCTCCCAAGAGTGTTGCGCATGATCCAAACGGGAGGTACATCCTAATGTTTGTTGCACATCTTCCTGGATCAGATATGGCTATGGATCAAAACCCTGTACTCCTGGTGTACCATGATTAACCAGTGTTTTCCCTCTTAATTACCGTGCGTGTGAATATCCCCCATGTTTGATGATTGACCCATTGCCATACGATCGGATCTCGAAACACCAAATCGTCCTGCATGATTTTGTGGCTGCCCGGAGGATGTGGGTAACCCCAGTTTGCACCCGGAACAACTCTTCACATCCAAAAAAATCTGCCGAATCTGGCCTTTTGTACAAATTTGGGGTCATGAGCCAGGCATTTGGCGGCCAAGGGCATACCAGCTGTTCGCACAACCAAACTCGTCTTGGGGGGCTCATCCTACGTGTTTCTTGGTTGGTTGGTACTAAATATATGCACATATATGGCTGTGGGTCAAAACCTTGTACCCCTGGTTCCCCTATCATTAACCTTTGTTTTCCCTATATGTTCCTGCATTATTGTTGGTTAATATTGGCTCATAGCCATATGGACATGGGATGGGTTAAAGTGTACCCCCAGCTGTGCCCCTACATGACCAGTCCAACTGTTGGGCCTTCATCTACCCTCTTTGGATGGATAGTGTTGACCCACGACCACATGTCGGGTTTCTTAAAAATAGGGAACTCCGGAACCCCTCAAAATGATTGGTTTCTCGCTATAAGTGACTAATAACCTGGGGATGATGACTGGGGGTTCCAGTCAATGCCTGGATCGAAACGCCCACATGGCTGTGGGTCAAAACCCTGTACCCCTGCTTCCCCCATCATTAACCAATTTTTTCCCTATAGGTTGTTGGTTATTAACCCCCATTATTGGTTGGTTAATATTGACCCATAGCCACATCGAAAATGCCTGGATCATCTTGGATCCCCCGTGGCATCTTTGCATGTCCCCCTGTCGCCAGTCCTCAGGATGCCACGTACGTTCCAGTTCCTGACCCGAACAGGCCCTGCCGGCCCTGGCATTCCGTCAATGCCATAGTAATATCCCATTGGTAGATACCAACCATATCGCAAATACCAACATCTGTGGTTGATCTATCTATGCTTATATTGATATATATCTTTATAAGGGGTATTTGCTGGTGTGCTATGAAATGACAAAAAACACCGAGAATGATTGGGTTCAACACACCGCAGCTTGAATTCATTGGAAAGTGCCGCCTGTCTCTTCCAACAACATTTCTGTGGGGGTTCTCAATGTCAATATTACGGGGGACATAAGAAATGAACATTTTTCCGGCCAGTTTCCGCGCTGTTCAAAGCCCAACAGAAACTTGGCATACAATCACCAAAAGACACAGTGAATATCAGTGAATATAGACAAGCAAAGGCGAGCAGCATCAAAAGTTTGGGAGATGATCGTCAATCATCACATCAGTATAAAGGTTGATATAGCCACAGCCCTCATGGATTCCTATCTGGTTGGTGGTTTCAACCCTTATGAAAAATATTAGTCAACCAACCATTTGCTAATCATTACTAGGGAAAATAAAAAATGGATCAAACCACCAACCAGTCATGGATTCCTATGGTTTTGGTAGCACCAGGGCACAGCTTTACAATAGCTATCCCAGATTGGCTTGGCTTTTCACAGGCCGCTGCGCTGTCATCAAAAAGTGCCATGTTTCTGCGCCTCTTGGGAGTTGACCGAATTTGATCAGATTTGTTTGTTAAATCTAATCTATTTGTAACCACAATAAGAAGAGTACCATGTTTGCGGATTAACACATAGATTTATTTGATCTTCATATTGGGAGCTATCCGTTCATATTTGTTTGGTTACACTTCTCATTGTGGCATTTATTGAATGCAACATTGTTGAACTCCTTTTTTCCCGCCGTTTCCATAACATGGTCTAGTATTGCATTGTTGTGTCTAGTTGGTTTGTTGGTTGCCCAATGGAACACTTTGTCAACAGTGGTCTCGCACTTTGATGTCCTGTAACTTGTTTGCTAGTCCCATTGTTGCATTGCGTCATTTGCTTGATTATCTTTTGATAGCTTGTTTGTACCTTTGTTCAGCGGCTTAGTCCCATCTGGTATAATTCCATGCTATCAAGTGCAACATCACGACGTCGACATCCCGGATGCAGGAGGATGAAGCCAACTGGTTCGTCGGGATATCATTCACTGCAATCTGTTGAAGCAAACTCTTGACTTCTAGCCATGGCTAGCCCCTCTCCAACGCAAATCCCCATCTGAGTTCCCCGAGCGCTGGTAGAACTTTCAAGGGGCTCTTGTGACTCCTGCGGGAGGTTGACGGTACTTGGGATTCCCTGCGCAAAAGTGTAGGTTTATCATTAAGAAACCAAACCTTATCTTGAGATTCGTCCCACAAATCATGGGTGCCATATCCTGAGTTCAAAAAACGACCATTTAAGAGTGATGAGCTGGGTACTACAAATCGCAGGCTTCCCTGGAAATATCCTGCATTTTTGAGCCAATGATGTTCGAAAAAAAATCTGCCAACACCCTGTGCCATGTGAATGCATCAAAGATGTTTAGGGTTGAACATTCCAAGAATTTGGCTCTTCTTCTCTTCATTCGGTTGTCGGCAAGCCTCGCGTGTGACTCCCATCTCTGGTGCCAGTTTTGGAATGACAGAAGCTGCTTCTGTGGTCGTTGGGCCTATGAACTTCCCACCAGGTGGATTGCTCGTAATGTTGCAAGCCTACTGGTTGTTGGAAAGCAATTCCAATCATTACACTTAGTTGGGGAGAATTCCTGGCACGATGAAGATTGTACAATCTGCTCATCTATATCGTCCGAACTTAACTCTTAAGATCATCGTTCTGATCAAAGTTCTCGCCTTTGTGCACAGCATTCATCACCACCAAACATCTCAAAAGACTTCTTACACAGATCCCAAATTCCCAAACATAGGCGAACCATGGCGAACCATCGCGAACCATGGCGAAGCGTATGGTGGCTGAGGGTCAGTTCACCCCGTACCCCTGGTTCCCCATCATCAACCATTGTTTTCCCTATTAAATCGTTGGTTATTCCCCCATCATTGCTGGTTAAAGCCTTGACCCATAGCCATATAACCATTGCTGGTGATTATCCCTTATTATTAACCATTAAATTAACCATTATTAACCAACTGGTTGGTTAACTGCTTGACCCATAGCCATGGGACTTGACCGTCCCTCACCACCCCACGGGGGGTGCCCCCGCGGGGTGCTCCTGCGGCAGCAGCGTGCGGTGGATGCGGCGCGCCAGGGGCTCGGAGAGCGGCGAGAGAGCCATGGGCTCGGCGCCGCCTGGGCGAGGCTCAGTGGGTAAAAGGTGGTGAAGGAAGGGTTAACCACCATGAGATAACCACCAGGGTGGGTAAGCCTTACTTCATGTGATCATCAGGTGATTTACCATGAGATATTTCATCAGCTAATCATCAGGGTTAACCACTAATCATCAGCAAATGAGTAAGGGTTAACTGATGATTAACCACTTGCTGATGATTAACTATGATTAACTGATGCTTGAGATATTTCATCATCAGCTAATCATCAGGGTTAACCACTTCCTGATGAGTAAGGGTTCATCATCAGTTAATCATCAGGTGGTGAGAGATAAGTGGTGCTTAACTGATGATTAGTAGTGGTTATAATGCATAAATTGTATAAATGTCAGCTCAAGGTACGACGAGTGATTCAGCAAACCAATCAGCTGCTTTGCAGGCGAGAAGGTATAGGTCAATATTAGACTAGAGGCAAGTAGTGGTTGAGTGATGATTGGGAGTGGTGAACTGATGGTTATACAGTGGTTGAGTGATCTTGACTGAGAATTAATCGTGGTTGACTGATGGTTATATGGAGGTTAACTGATGATTAGTAGCGGTGAACTGATGGGTAATGGTTAGACTGAGGTAAGTAGCGGTTAACTAATGGTTAAGCAGTGTTACAGAAGATGGATGGGAAATGAAGTTGGTTGCCAATCTGCAAATCCTAATCAGAAATCCCTGTCTTTGCTGGCTATATCATATCCCTATTTTGATGAATAATCACCTACAGTGAAAGTAAGGAAGGGAGATACAACAATAACATTTTGGTTGGTCTGTGGTCGCGGAGGGTGACCAGTATTCAGTCAGGAAGTGCAACCAACAACAACCAGCGACGATGGGGAACAATAACGATTTCTGTAACCACTCACTGTTCACCTGCAGGACGCATCAGCAAGCGAGTGCTCACGAAAATCTGGCAGAAGGCAAACTGGGTTCGGCTTTTGAAAAGATTACACAGTACATCAGCACGCATGCAATCGTGTGATGCATACACACCACACCTGTAAAAGTGTATGCATATGTCTCGCATTACATCCAATACATGCACATGCTACAAAACATCCAGCACAAATATCTCTCCATATACGAATAGAGAACAAATGCGAACACGATACGCACATAAACATCTACCCTTTACCTTGTCTAGTGGACCCTCGCAATGGAAATCAATCTTCTCGTTTGCGCTTCATCACCCATCAATGACCGGTGATTTTCCATGGACGGCCATCCCGAGAGTCTGGCGCCCAGAAATGTATTGCGAAAAGATCAATCAGGTGATCGATGAGAATTTTTTTCTTAATTTGATAGGTGCAATAATAACTCGCCCGCCTGATTTTTCAATGCCAGTATTTGCTGCGAGCAAGCTGTGGTAGTGAGGTTTTGATCCTTGCATGCTACTGATGGACATGGATACAAACAAATCAATCAAAAAACAACAAAAGTGCGTTTCTCAAAAAATCTGAAAACTGTATCAAAAAATCTGATTTTTGTTTCTCAAAAAATCTGAAAACTGTATCAATTACCTTGCTACACCACCTGAGCAGGAGAAAACAAAAGCCAGCAAGCCTCTGTCACCTCCTGGGCCCCGGAGCTCTTGTTGGAATAGATCTCTGCGTATCTATCCATCTAGCTGTCGTAGCTATATATGTTAACTATAACCCTTCAATAGTAATCATTAAGCGCATGATTGACACTTCTCACCCGGAAAATACAAGTGACAACCGGAATGGATTAGCCACTTGGTGATCGATATTCATCCACCCCAACAGGGTTAGTGTCATGACTCTAATCATGATTTGAAATACTGGTATTAATCATCATATTCGAGTCATTATGATTAAGGACGAAGTCCATATTCATTAGTTCATCCGTCGCTCACAGTCATAATGATTGATTTCATCTTTGATCAAATTAAGATTTGATTTATTCATGATTAATGAGTCACTGAGATTTTTGTGTCAATCATCACTTGATGTTGCTCAGTGGTCAATGAAATAAATCAAATCATCACTGGTGGGTGGTTTCATCCCCCATGAACAATATTAGTCAACCAGCTAATTGTTTATAACCACTAAGGAAATTCAAAAAATGTTTGAAACCACCATCCAGATAGATCAAACCGGTATAGCCCCTATAATTGTTGGTCATCATCCCCTATGTTTAAGATTTGTCAAGCATTAACCAGCTATTTAACCATTGTTGTTGGTTGGCTATTCATCAATCAATCAAACCATGTATGGTTTATCGTAGCCAAATCAAACCATCATGACTATTTATTTACTAGCTATTATTGTTGGTTATAAAAATAATGATTAATTAGTCAATAAAATAAATGTAACCATCATGACTTGATGGATCTTCATGGATCTGTGCTTTCCTCAACTAGGCGTCCCCCACTCTCCACTCGGTCGCCAAGGCGACGTCGCACCGGCACGCCTCAGTGCAACGAGTCACTGGGAGCAGCTGCCACCATGGGTCTGCTTGGGCAATGGTTAGGATATGGCGAGCTGGGTCAGTTCACCCGGCGAGTCCCCCTGGTTCCCCCATCATTAACCATGGCTTTCCCTATGACATTGTTGGTGATCCCCAATTTTTGGGATGGTTCATATTGACCCATTCTTTTGGGATGGTTCATATTGACCCATTGCCATAGGCTTATCAGTGGAGGCCAGGGAACAACAAGCCTAAGAAATGCTGCGGTACTTCACACCTTGGCTTGACTTCTTTCTGTTGATGCGTATTCAGATTGCCTTGCAAAACAAATTTGTTGTGGCCTCAAGTCAGTCCTAATTTTTGTTGGTTCTTGCGTGCTCAAAACAGTTCGATTGATTTGCAGCACGGCTCTGCTTTTACATCCAAAAATTTTAGCGAATAGCCCGGCAATTCACATTGAATGAAGTCTGTATCTTTGGTGACGGGATGCAAGGCCTAAAGAAAGACCTGTACACCGCCAATTGGTTGAATGAAGCGTGAACGTCTTTACTCATCGTAAGTTTACAATGGTCATTGGATGGTATACTCTTGTATAATAACGGTAGACTATCGTGTATAACTATGTATAATTGTACAATAACCAATCGTATCATCCAATGGTGGTCATTGGATGATACTCTTAGTGGTCAATCACACCACATCACCTATATGCCTATATGGCTGTGGGTCCAAACCCTTAGTCTGCCTGGTTCCCCTATCATCAACCACTATTTCCCCTATGAAATTCTTGATGCTTAACCCCCATGGAATTGGTTGGTTAAGTGCTTGATCCATAGCCAAATAACCAGTGTTGGTGATTATCCCTTATTATCCCTTATTATTAGCCATTACTAACCATTATTCACCATTAACCAACCATTAATGGTCATTGACCCATAGCCATATTGTCGTGGTTTCGAATAGATGATGCTAGTTGCCATCAGTTCAACACAGTGCTGAGGGAGCGGCCGCTGCTGTCCACCTGGGAGGGTGAGGATGGATGATTTGCCATGCTGGATCTGTGACATTGGTAGATTAGTAGATAGAAGGATAAATAAGATTCGATTGGATTAGATTGGATTAGGTTAGATTAGACTAGAGTAGATCACCTTAGATTAGATTAGATTAGATTAGATCACATTAGACTAGATTAGATGAGATTAGATTAGATTAGATTCGGTTGGATTAGATTGGATTAGGTTAGATTAGACTAGAGTAGATCAGCTTAGATCAGATTAGATTAGATCACATTAGACTAGATTAGATTAGATCTTATCGCTGGATGAGTAAGATAGATAGATAGACAGATAGATAGATAGATAGATAGATAGACAGATAGATAGATAGATAGACAGATAGATAGATAGATAGATAGACAAATAGATAGATAGATAGATAGATAGATAGATAGATAGATAGATAGATAGATAGATAGATAGATAGAGAAACAAATAGAGATGTAGTTGGAGATGGAGCTAGATAGATCGTTAGATAGATAGATAGATAGATAGATAGATAGATAGATAGATAGATAGATAGATAGATAAAGATGGATAGACAATTTGAACTCGGCCAAACGTTTTTAGCTTGGATCAATACAGTTGCTTCGAAATACAAAATGCTTTCAGAAAACGTATTAAAACGGTAAGTACCGCACTTACAGGTGCAACAATATTTCTAAAGATAAGTATGTATGAGCATGGATTCAATACTATGGTTGGCATTGGTCACCAGAACAAATATATAGCTATGCTCTATATACGAGTTACTAGTGGGTCAGTGGTTACCATCATGAATATTCACGTAGATAGCGGGGCTGGGAACGAGCACTGAGACATACACACGTGTTATGATTGTTTCTGCTTCTGTGAATATTGATGTTGGGAGATGTGCACCCATTACTCTCAGCTGGAAAAGACTTGGTCCAAAGCAGCCAAAAAAAAACATTCATTCGTAGTATGCCGTGAGCGGAGTAAGCAACCGATTCTACCAAAAACACTCCACCCAAGCTGCTCAGATGCAACTCAAGAGATTTGATGCATACGATTCACTGACAAACCCGCACAGTAAAATCCTTCAAGATGCAACCCACCAGCTTTGGTCATGGCACAAGTTAACATGGATTGAAAATGAGCAATCAAGAGCATGGCCATAGTTGCAACCCAAGCATTGCAACCAGTAGAGTTACATAGGCATATTATTTTTTTCTATCATTGCTGGTTCTACGACTTCGAGTCCAAATGATGAAATGATGATGAGCATTGGCACTTTGAGAAAAAAGAAAACACGACTAAGAA
Source organism: Symbiodinium kawagutii (assembly GCA_009767595.1). Classification (NCBI taxonomy): domain Eukaryota; class Dinophyceae; order Suessiales; family Symbiodiniaceae; genus Symbiodinium; species Symbiodinium kawagutii. The sequence goes on from VSDK01025210.1 coordinate 103,096, forward strand.
AGCCAAAAGCCAAACACCATAGAAGGAAAGAAATGTCACAAAAAATAAAAAAGTTCAGCAACAACAACAACAAAAGGCTCTCCCCAACAAGTATTCGGAAGTTGACGCTTGGATATTGATGGTATTTTTTAAAATAGGAACCCAAAACATGGTTGGTTCGTTACCATGACTAGTGTTGGATGATTTGGGGTATCTCTTGGCTTGAGAAACCAGCATATTGCAGTTGTTTAATCATTGTTCTTGATGAGTTTCCCTTATCATTGACTATTGAAGTCACTTAGACTCAATCTCATAAGATAGGATTGTCACTATGACTATGATAGTCACCTATCTTAACTATTAAAGTCACCTATAGCCCATAACTATAATGGTCACTATGATACGTCCCTCATCATTAATGTTAACCCAGGACTAATAAACCCCAGTTGATTGATTGGGGGGGTTACCATTTTAATGGAAAACCAAGGCTTTTGGGGGGATACCCCCTATTAATCAACCAGGGGTTTATTAATCCTGGATAGACTGGATAGAGATTAGCTATACCATATCTTGACGAAACTTCACACAGAATCCACCCATGGCAGCCCATCTGCACCTGCCGACCCAAGCGCAAACGATTCGGAGGGGGTTCTGCAACGTCCAGGGCAGCCAAGGCGGGATAGGGTGACCGTTCACCGATGGTGACCGACCCTGCTTGGAAGATGCCATGTGATTGAAATGCATCAAGATGCATCAAGCATCAAATATACATAGTAGTGATGTCTGTCAATATCTGCGCAAATAGTATGCTTGATGCATTTGATCAAACTCATATGGTTCAAATGTGTGCTTTGGTAATACGGCAATTTCAGGGGTGGTTGCAGCGATCCAAACTGATAAGCAGCACGTGAGCTGCTATGAGCTATGACCAAGATCTATGGTCAACCATCAATAGTCCGATGATGTACAGTCATCCATGAATGACAGCACTCTCGACAACTGCTGATTTCTCCATGAAAAAAAACACCACGGTGATTGTTTTCGGATATGTTGGGCCATCCTTACTCGATTTTCCGCTGCAGGGGGCTCAGTTTTTGGGGCCACGGTCAACCCCTTGAAGCAGTGGGAGTGTCCCAAAACTGAAGGACTAGGATTTTCCGTCATTGCATCACGACCAATCGTCACGAACCCATGACAAGTGGCCAAGAAACGGTCTTGTCAGCGAAATACTGGCTTCTCTTGCACGAAACAGGAAACACATCATGACACATCCCAAGTGTCTTTGGATTCTTGTACGGCTGTCTTGTCTGGGCTCACAATTCCCCAAGCTCAGTGGCTGGAACATTAAGAGTTGATCTCGCAGTATGAACTCGTTTTTCCGATAGGTTCACAAAAAATGTCACCAAAAACATCCACTATGGTTCAATCAGAATGTGGAGATGATCATCAACCACTGCTGGTCGGTGTTTTCACCCCCTGTGGAAAACGTTCGTCAAAAAACCATGTGAGTTTGTAGTTATACTTGGTAAAATCAAGCATGTCTAAAACCATCAGCCAGATTCCAATTGTCCCCAAAAGGCACAGACTTTTTTTCAGGTCCCACTGACTTCGTCATGTCCTGTGAGAGCACCCCAATCTTCGCCTGAGAGCCGATCAGCGATGGTTGATCACTTCATTCGATGAGGGAGTTATAATTACACTGGTGGTTGCTGTGGATGGTTGGATGCCACTGGTGGTGGTGGATGGTTGGATGCATTGCATGATGGTATTGATTGGTGTTGATTGCTCATACTTGAAATTAGGTACAGTCTATCCTTATTCTTTGTTCACTTTTTCCCCGCAACATGTTGGTACATGTTGCAACTTGTAGCATTGCATATCGCATGACAATGTGGAACTTGGGAGAGCCGGAAGGCAGGCATATGTGGGAAATAAGCGTGTGAAAGAGGGAAGTAAGAAGGTTGATCGGTTGATCGCACTTCAAGGCGCCTCCCTTAGCCCTCCTTCCTCTGTCCCCGCCATCTTTCATCCTTGTTTACCACCCTTACGATCTACGTTTCAGACACGTGCTGACGAAACCTTTTGTAGTATCGCATTGAACTTGGCGTGACTTAGGGCCCAAGACTACCACAGCTAGGCCTACACACTTGGTTTCACGAGGCATAACCTGCATCTGTCAGGCGCCCACCATGTATCATGGGATGGGTTCAAGTGGGATGGGTTCTGTCTCTGAGATGTTCAAAACATGCGTGGGTTGGTGAACTCATTAGCCACAGGAGCTGACCATACCTGGTTGGTTGGCTGGTTACATCCGCATTGTCGCTCTCAAAATTGTTGGCTGCAAGATCTGCGCGCCTGCCTGTGCGCTGGCTGCGCATCTACAATGACGCTAATCATGCGACAGGGGATTTGGCCAATCTTCAGGCTTGTAATTCTTCCCATCACTATCTCTTGAATGGTTCCTATCTCTTAGTGCTATATATAGTTACATTAACTATTGATAGTGCTAAATTCCTATCTCTTCTTTTTCCCAGACATCTATTTATGTCTTCCCACTCTCCCTGACTCTCATGTACATGCGTGCGTTCAGATCAATCTATGTTGATTTATGTAGACACATTGATTATGAAACATACATAATTCACATATAGTATAGAAATGTGTATTTACGAACGGTACCCGTCCAGTACATGAAATTATATACCTCGTTGCTGAATTCAACCCCTTTGAAGAGATGTTTTTTCATCAACCATGCCAATATTTGACAAAATCGTAAACCTGCTTAAAGCCACAAACTGCTACTTCTACCAGTACTGTTGTAGTTGTCATCCCCTTTTATTCACCATGGTACTAAACACTATTGACCATAGGGGTGCGTCGGAGACCAGTGCGCAACCACTATTCACCATAGTTAGCAGTAGAATGTTCCATGGTTAAAATACCCATGAAATGGTTCATAGTGGTTAGCCATCGTTTCCCTACAAAATACTTACTTATAATTAAGCCCATATACCATTATGAACCCTGGTAAACCGCTGATATCCCTATGAAATACCAACATTTCGGCCGGTGTGCACTGCTTTGCTGACGAGTCAAACTCAATGCCGTGCCGGGCTCCCTACCACGTGGTCCCCGTCGCATAGCTGGGGCCTTGGCGGACCATCGGACTGCGCACCAGGACTTACAGCCATAGCTTGGAGTTACTGATGATTTGGTTAATGGGGAAAACAATGGTTAATAATAATAGTGGGAAAACAATGGTTAATGATGGGGAACCAGTTGTACAGGGTTTTGACCCATAGCCAGTTTGGCTTATCACTATGATGGTTATCAGTCATCAATGGTTAAGACTGAACATTCAAACTGTGATGACTCAAACTGTGATGACTCAACCCCCAAAAGTTATGTTTGGTTGGTCACTATCAATGGTTCATATTAGATGATGGCTGGGGGTATCCCTAGTTTGAGAAACCACTGGTCAACGACTGATGAATGGAGGATTCATAGCTGACTAACGCCCATCCTGCTAATCTGAAAATACCTGACTAGTTGCTGATGTTGGCTGATGCCCCTTCTTTTTAGGACTATCTACAGTCATCACATTGTCAAGAGTCCTCACCCTTAAGCGCGAACGACCTCTCATTTCCTTCGAAGGAGTGTACCTTCTTGAGAAGTAGCCATGATTTGCAAACATCACCAATTGAAATTGGCACAGCTACTAGAGACTGAAGCATTATCTGATTCTTTTGTGCCGACATTGGATGATTCCGTTTTTCTGGAGTATTGGTTTTTGACCCACCACCATGTCTGAAGACAAGAAAGTGCTTGACCCTGTTCCCCTGTTGACAAGTGGTGGTTACTTAAAACGGGGGACCCCCAAAATGGTTGGTGTATAACTCCAAATGATTATTGCTGGATAATTGGGGGGTCCTTCATTTTAAGAAACCACCATATAACCATGGTAAACGACCATATAACCAACCTTATAGCAGCCTTAATGATCATTTCAATCTATTGTGAAAAAACATCAATATAAGATCATTTATAGCAAGCTTAATGATCAACTATATCTTAATGACCATTTATATCTACAGTAAAGCTTCCGAGGCGCAAATTCATATCCCAAGCTGCTCCTTGGTACCGCCCAGGCACCCTATCAGGAGACATGCCGCCCTGAAGCTGTCGCCGAACCTGTCGCTCACCCCATGCCATTTCCGGTCCCAAGGACGTGCAGTTGGGGCTATAACTGGGACATCACCATAGTAGCCTAATGCTTACAAGGTATAACCCGTCTAGCAGTGGGGTTATTCCTGGGATATTACCAGAGTAAGTGGATTATAACCTCTGTATAACCATGAACCTTCATGCCTCGCGACGAGAGTTCTCGAATGGGGATGCACACGTGCACACCCAAGATGACGTTCACTCCCCATGACGTCTGGTAAGTCGGGAATGTCCAATGTGACGATCAACATAATAGATTCCCTACTAATGGATCACATGTGGATCGTGGTGAATTAAAGTGAATCAATTAGCTACAGCTGTAGTGATCTATTAGCGAATCAATTCCAATGTGTCTATTAGCTAATAGATCGCTACAACATCACTTGCTGGTTGCACTCATGGCTCAACCGCCGGCAAGCACGAAACCCAAGGATCAGTTGAGAAGCGTAGGAGGTTGTGCTGTCTGGTTTACTGGGTATCATCGTGTCCATCCCTAGCTGAACATATTCCATGGCACTCATGGGCCACCACCATCGAGGAGATAAACAATTGCAGGACGGAGCCAACAGAACGTTGCCAAGAAATTTTGGATATGACTTGAATGACTACCAATGTATTGGTGTTGGAACAAACCTTACTCAGTATGGGCTGATGTGATGAAGCGGTTTGATACTTAGATACAACAAGCTATCTCAATACTGTTAGTTAGTCCAACACCATTTGGGAGTGACTCCTATCGATCCGCAGCTCCGACTTGTCACACACTGGGCCGAAAGCTGCGCCTGTGGTTACTGGTTCCCGTCTCAACACTAGACGCCCTTTTTGTCGACCTAGAAGCGTGCTCTGGTGCGGCTTTAGTTGCTCTAGATCCGAAAAACACATGCTGTCGTCATGCCTAGGCTTTCCGAAGGCCCAGACAATGGTCGAGTGGCACGTGCTCTGTCCTCACTTTCACTTTCATGCGCGATGATGGGGGGTTGACCATTCCCCAAGTGGAACGGAACCAAAATGAACCAAAACTGGCATTTGCTGGTTGATACCAAGGTTTTGATGTCAGGCTGTTGTCCCTGAAATTCGTTTCTAGCATATATTTCTATTCTGTTCATCACATCTCCCAACTCAACATCACCATTTGATGGTTTCTTAAAATAGGGGTACCCCAAAAATGATTCATTATATTAGTTTACTTTTATAAACCACTTATAGTGGATGATTTGTCGGTACCCCCATCTGAAGAAACCCCCATGTCATCTACCATTGCAACCCGCCCATCCCAAAAACATCAATCAGAACTGGTGAATCATCCCCAGGCGAAAACCTAAACCTGAGGATGACAGGTAGCCAGGAAGGCATGTTGGTCATTAAGAATCAGTTTTAAACCACCAACATCCACTAATGTTGGTTTCTGATTAGTGTAACCCCCCCTAAAGTAATGAAAATAGATGAAACAAACAGTCAGATACTAATCAGAAACCAACATTACCCAGGTTTGAGATTGCCTGGAAGATCTCAACCTGCTTGGATCAAACATTAGTCTTGCTGTGGTCCCTTGCATCAACCCACCGCTTCCACCTGGTGCCAGGACGCTTCCGCCTTGGAACAAGGCGCCACTGTGCTATGGCGGACATCCTGCGCTATGAAAAATCCTAGCAGAATCATGTCCAACCAAACTCCATGTTTCAGGACATGTCCAGCTTTGGTTTCTTGACAATCAATCATGTTTCAGCCACGGTGGTATGTCTCCAACGGAAACATGTTATAGATGCTCTTTTGGTTGTCAAAAAAGAACATGTGTACACCAAGCATGCATCATCGTAGCGATGGAGAAAGGCACAAAGATTTGTGAAAACGTGTGACAACCTTTGTGTGTCAACGGAGATCCCTACTGTGGCGACATGGGTCAAAGCAACACAGCCATTGTCTGGCAGTGTCGGATAACATCAAGCACCAACAACAATGGTGACTTGTAGTCCGGATCTCATCCTTGTTGGTTGGCTTGGTGGCTTGGTGAATTCAAACAAAGGTTGTTCATCTTGGCATATTATGCAACCACTATTGGCGAGCGACCAATATGTATTCCCCCAGTTGCTGTTTCCCCGATTCGTAAAATGCTTACTATCTGCGGGTCTGTACACCACATCACCCCACTCCATGGGTATAATTGCTAGTCCTTTAAAAAAATATTCCCAAGGTAGTTGGGGCGTCTTTTATCATTGTTCGTTATGTATAATTAACAATAATGGCTGTAGAATAATTGGTACGGCATTGCACTTTCAGATCAACTAACCATTCTCAACCACCATTCCCCCTTGTGAACACTTGGCTGACAAGCCTCCTCCCGATCTCCACTTCCCCTCCCCATCTCACCTTGACCCTTTGCTTGGCCACCTAACACAACGGCAACGGCTCCCCGCGGATGACTTAGCTGTGTTGAGATCCTAAGGACTGCACCCCGGTTGTTGATCTAAGGCTTGCTGATCGACTGCTAAACCGGTTGAGTTTAAGCAGTTGTTCAGCAAGCCTTAGCAGGATCAGCAAGCCTTAGATCCTAGATGGTTCAACCGGTTGTTCATCCTGCATGATCCGGCTGATGGTTGTTTAACCAGCTTGCTGCCAACCATTGAGCTGATCGATTTCGGCAACGATTGATTTCTGCGATGCGTTTAGCAGGCCAGTGTGAAAAAAGATCTTGTTAATTACTGCTTGGTGGATGCAACCCCTATGAGAAATGTCAGTCAACCAACCAACCATTTGTAAGTAGTGGGGAAAATAAAACATGTTTGAATCAGCTATTCTTTTCCCGCAGTCTATTGAAACTGGTCAGCGGAACGGCGAATCGCCATGTCCAGCACAAGGCCCTATGAACCAGCAGAGCACAAGGTGCTATAACTGGCTGGAAGCAATAAAACAAGTTGTCGCTTGGTATCACTTGTTTTACTTTAAAGTTCAATCGATGAATTAAGGATTGTACTACTCGGTCCACCATCGTTGCTTGGGGGATGCTTGTGACCTTCAGGTGGCAGGCAGACTGACAAGCCGTTCTATGAACCAACCACCAACTAACAGTACTAGATGGTCACAGATTTAAAATTTCTAACCAATAAGGGTAGTCGTTTGATTTCCAACAGCTTGATTGATAGGTAGAAATTAGACATGGGCACGGTTCCAACCAACCAACAGACCGACCGACCAACCAGTCAATTTGCATGTCTCCAATCTTGTCGTGGACATTCTACTCAAGTGGGTGTTTCTCAAGTCATAGGGGACTCCCCATATCATCCCATAGTAACCATTTATTGCAATAAACATCAATAAACCAACCATTTTGGGGTACCCCTATTTAATTATTTTGAGAAACCACCATATAAACATATTTACCATTCTAAGTGATTCGCAAGGAGGAGACCGCCCAGCTTTGGGCGACAATGGACGGAACGTGCGATAAATGTGTAAATAGCTCTATAACCATAGCTCTACATGACTTGGTGGCTTATAGATCCCTTGCTAAAAATATATTTTTAGTGGTTATTAATGGTAAATCAATCATATCCCAAAAACACTAAAAACCTAAGTTAGTGGGTATAAGCCATCCAGATGATCATCCACAGCAGTTTTCACCACTGAACTGGTCACCAAAGGGCGCCCCCCCAAGACAGACCTGCTCCAACTCGTGCTCCAAAGCGCCCTCTCTTGAACCTAAGAGCAGCCGCTTGGCTGCGGGCAGAATCCACCGGGACCAACATGATTGGAACCACTTATGTCATGTATCATGAAGAAGCTTGAGGATATCATCAACAAACACCAAGTATCAACCATGGGTATGCATGGGCGTGCGAATAGCTGAAAAAAACTGACACCAAATTTTAGGGGCACAAACACCAAAGAATAATGTTTGTGGGAGAAATGAGCGAGTGTACAATTGACAAACCATCACGAGTGGAGGATGCTTTCATGCCAGCTTGGTTCACTGGAGGCTACAGATCCTTGGAAAGCCGATTCCTGCACGGGCATGGAGACAGAGAGAATCATTCTGTTACACCCACGTTAGGACGTAAGTCACCACCTCATATTACATTGCCTCAGACTACGTGATAGATATCTATATGCATATGGTATAGAAATATGTGTACAGTATTGCACAGTTTTCTCTTGAAGTGGCACGGCTAATACTGAAACTAGTGCTTTTCTACACGTACTTGGGTGATCTTGGGTGTTTCTCAAAATAGGGATCCCCCAAATCATCCCTTCTAATGATCATTTATAGTAATAAACCAACCATAGCTTTGGGGTCCCCTATGAATTGAGAAACCACCATTTGGATGTTCACACATCTGAAGCCTTATATACAATCCATTCGCTCTGCTGATCGATAGGAGTTCCTGCAGAACCGTCGCAGCAATGCACAATACACCGAGCGGGTTTCTGGAAAGGACTAGAGCTGCATTGGAAGGGGTCGGCCATTAAAATGAACAACAACCGCATGGATTCCAATATCAACCATCATCAACCAGCATCAACCATCATCAACTATCATCATATTTCCAAGCTCTTCCACATAAACTTGTCATGAGAACGGATCTTCTGCTTCGTAGGTCTTCCCATTTCGACTGGGTCACTCGAATGTCTCCGGTAGGATCTTACCATTTGTTGCTGACAATTGGTAGCCTTCAATGATAGCCAACACAAGCCAATACCTGGTTTTTATCATCCAGCGGCCCTGTTGGTAGTTGTCATCCATTTTTCACCTACATATTTTCCAATCACAATGATTGTTGGTCATCATCCTCAATGCTTCCTGATTGTTTCTTATCATCATTTCTTGCAGGTGATGCTATTACTTTTCGCCAAGTATAATAACAATAATAATAATAATCCACCAACTATCTAATTCGTTTAAGTATAATAACAATAATAATAATAATCCACCAACTATCTAATTCGTTTAAGTATAATAACAATAATAATAATAATCCACCAACTATCTAATTCGTTTAAGTATAATAACAATAATAATAATAATCCACCAACTATCTAATTCGTTTTGTTGGTGGATTATTATAGGATTACGTATAATATTCGTATACAATTTCAAGGCTAAAAAAATCATCATACGGTCCCCCATCCCAATCCCATGCGAGGCCTCCCCGTGACATCTGAGGGCCTCACTGGCTCCTCTCAACTCGGCCGCAAGCCTCGGGGGCGAAGCAGGTCGACCATGTCTGATCTTTAATGATGGGAATCGGATACCAATGGTTCGGAATGAGTGTGATAATGCTTAATAATGGTTAATCATGGTTTAATAATGGTTCTGACATGATAATTGAGCTATACCTCATGTATAGTGGTTAATATAATGGTTAATAATGTGTTTGATGAGTGTTACCCAATGGTTCGGAATCGCTTGGTGGATTGGAATGCATGGTTGACAATGGTTAAAATTAGAATTAACAGTTTGGTTCAACAGTTTGCCATTGGTAATGCAAAATGATTAGAATTGGTGGATTGATGGTGAATGATGGTTAACAATGGTAATGGTTTATACATGTTTCTGATAAATGGACTGTAGTGATTGTAACCATTGAATGCGCGATAGCTCAGGTTTGATGGCTCATGGTCATGAATTATATAGATGGTGGCTTTATAGATGGTTGGTAATGGCTATTAATATTGGCAAATAAACAACCATGTTCAAGCAAGATGGCTAAAGAAGGCTTTAGCAATATGAGTTTGTGACCAAGAAAGACCAACAACAAAAGCTGCAACTAACCATGGTATGTAGTATTTGCGGTTATTAAACAGGTACAGAATTCGAAAGTGAACAACATCATTCGACCTACACATCTAAAGCACAGAATGCACAAATGACCAGAAAATGACCAGCAAGCAATCTCAGTGAGATGAGCAACAATTGCAGCAGGAGACCTTTGGACTTCTTGTTGTTGTTGTTGTTGTTGCTGCTTACTTCTTGTTGTTGTTGCTGTTGCTGATGTTGTTGTTGTTGTTGTTGCTGATTTGCCTGTTATTATTGGTTACTGGAAATCTCTGTGACATGACAGTGGGATCTGTTTTCGCGAAACTCTTTCTTCGGGCGTTGTTCAACTGTACAGCGCTGAACACACCATGAGAGGTAGCATGAACTTGGGAGCGAAAATGGTCCTCTACAACATGCGTGCCTCAAAAGTGCGACGTCAGCACAAAAATGCCCAAAAAATTGTCTACTGGGCATGTCGCATCAGGCAAACATCCGTCAATTACATGCACTTGCGATGGACAATGGTAGGACCGGCCTCGTCGTATTCGGCCTTGGAGATCCACATCTGCTGGAAAGTGCTGAGAGACGAAAGGATGGAACCGCCGATCCAAACGCTGTACTTTCGCTCAGGTGGAGTAATGACCTGGTCTTGGAAGGTTCATAGACTCAACCCAAAGCTGATAAAACAAGCCTTTGCACGCTCCAAATTTCGGGAGTCCCCATCGGTCCTCCTCTCTGCATAACAGAGCTTGCCAAAATCACTTGTCTTACCCATTCTTAGCTTCATTATCTTCTATTAAGCAGATTCCAGCAAGTCCTTGGGTATACATATTGGCTGGAGATATCTGTAATCATTGCTTAAAATTGCTTCGATGTCTGTTCCACGCCATTCCCACCTTGATCCTCACGGTGGAAGGCGCAAGAGCACTGAGCTCCTTGGTCATGCGCTCACCAATGCCTGGCAGCATGGTAGAACCACCTGAAAGCACAACGTTGGAGAAGAGCTCCCTGCGAATGTCCACATCACCTTGGAAGTTCAGACAGAGAAGACAAGGTCAGACTAGGCCTCAACTACTGATAACCACTCTCTACAAATAGCACTTGGACAGCGGGTCTGCAATAGAGCTTACCATCAAGTGTATGGCAATATTCCGACTGAGATCGAATCCAAAAAATCACTCAAAATCCTGAAAATTGTTCCATGTATTTCCATGTCACACTTCATGATGGATTGAAACGTCGTGTCGTGAATGCCCATGGCTTCTTTCCCAACCAAGCTTGGCTGGAAGAGAACTTCTGGGCAACGAAATCGTTCGGTGTGCAAGGAGATGATGTTTCCATCCGGAAGCTCGTACGTTTTGGCCCCTTCGCTGCTTGTCATCGCGGTTTTCAACTCGCTGTCAAAGTCAATAGCCACATAACACAGTTTCTCCTGCAGTGCCATGTGTTTACAGAAGCCCGTTTACAGCAATGTCGGTGCCTGATCCTCGAGATGCAAACAAGAGATAACAAGAGAATATTATCAGAAAATAACCACCCATTGTGATGTGCTTCTTAAACAAACCTCTCACAACCACGTCCTTTACATCCCGCACAATTTCGCGCTCCGCTGTGTTGGTGAAGGCATACCCACTCTCCATCATGATCACCATCAAGTACTCAGTCAGATCACGACCAGCCAAGTCAAGTCGTTGGACTGCATGAGGCAACGAATATCCTCGGGTTGAAAATGCTCTCAAAGACAACACCGCACGAAACTACAACACCTTGATCATCAGATTTCTCCAGTCAAGCTAGATCTTAATGCCAAACATCTTCCCGTTATTCCCGTCTGCAAATATCTTAGGCATTTTTTCCACTGCATATCTTTTCAGAAAACCGTGGATAAGCATGACAGACTTGGTCCTTCATAGATGGGCACCGTATGTGACACTCCATCGCCACTGTCTAGAACGATTCCAGTGGTTCGGCCAGAGGAATAGAGCGACAAAACCGCTTGGATGGACACATACATGGCAGGCACGTTGAAGGTCTCGAACATGATTTGGGTCATGCGTTCCTTGGTTCTTCAATCGGGCAAAACAAAAACAGTTCAAACAGCCATTTCCGTGGCAATACCAATTGAGAACGTGCCCTGCGTAGAATATTGTAGAATGATATCAAATCTAAAAAAGAAAAAGCAGCAATATTTATAATCTGAATCTAAATAAATAAATGTATATATATTATATATACGAATATTAAGCGGATGTGCATGAATATATGGCTTACCACGGCAAAGTATTTAAATCAAAAAAACATGCAAAAAAAAACATGATTGGCAAGTCAAGGCTTCTCGGTTCGCCTTGGGGTTCATGGGCGCCTCCGTAAGAAGCACGGGATGTTCCTCTGGCGACACCCGCAGCTCATTGTAGAAGCAATGCGACCAAATCTTCTCCATGTCCTTGGATTGGCAAGCCAGAAGATTCAAGAGGAACCACAAGTCAGGTAGTCTTAGTCATTAAATGTCATAGCTTCAATGAGAAATCATCTTCCAAACGGAATTCAAGTAATGTAATCGTTTTGTTGGGTGTAGTTGGAGTGCCTCTGGCATCATCGGAGTCGTATCAATCGCAGAACAAAAATATTCAAAGGAAGGATAAATCTAGCGGAAGTTTTTCGAACTGTTTGTATGGCAGTTTGTTGTGGGTCTTGAGTTTGGGAGAGAAACAAATAGAAACCTCGCAACACGATTGGATTCTGTTAACATGTGGGTTGAGAAAACCAAGCACCGGCCGGTAACAGATTCAGGTATCCAACTTATCAATGTCGTCACTTAACTTGGGGCTTTGGGCATTGTGTCATGCATGTCTGGTTCGTCTTGCTTTCAGTTGTAGTTGTAGTTGAGTTTTTTTAGATCTCTGTACGTATCACCGACCTGCCTACTCTCTGTTGCCTTTGGTTACCAATTATTATATGCCTATCCATGACAACCAGGAGAAAGCAACCTTGCGTCGATGATGCACATGGTATCTGCTGGACAGTTGTCGTCCCAGTTCAAGCAAATCACTGACCATATCCGACCATTGCCTTTTTAGACAAGCATCATCCGAGTTCATTCCTTAACATTCATACCATCACTAATCATCATTAATCAGCAATAACCATTATCAATCAGCAATAACCATGATTAATCAGCAATGACCATTATCAATCATAGTTAAACATCATCAACATTCCAAGCGTCATCCCAGTTGGTGACAATTCCATGCTCGATGGGATACTTCAGGGTCAGCACTCCGCGTCGACCCTGAGCCTCATCTCCGATGTAGGTGTCCTTCGTGTCCATGCCGATCATCATTGTGGGCATCCTGAGTCAAACATGCAGAATGGACTCAACCAGCGATAAAACTACCATCTATATAACCGTAAGTATCATCAAGATGGAGATCAAATGGATACCAACCATCAAATCATAGTATCTCCATTTGTCTAACCATTTCATTTTGGAGATCAAATAGATCCTCTCAACTCCTACAGGGCCCCCTCAGAACTACCATTCTAGACCACCAGAATGGTATATGTGTGGACGTCGTCTGAGGACGTGCGTGTCCAACCAACCATGTGTCAAAAAGTACATTTGGGCAAACAAAAGATGTTTGAAAAAAAGCACTATTACATATTATTACCATCATTTACCACTTTAATGAACCACTACTGACCATATTGACCAACCACCTTCAGGGGCGTTAGTCCTGGTAGATGTGATTAGTAATGAATGGTTAGTAGTGGTTAGTCACACCAATTAGTGTATCATTAATAACCATGAATAACCATAATCAATGATAACCATGATATGTAATCAATAATGGTTAGTCACCCCATAACCATTAACCATGTTATCATTAAATATGGTTAGTCGAGATAATGATTAACTAGCCATGATAAAAAAAATACCAATGTTAGTAATTCATCATTTGTTATGGTTGGTGACATTTAGTAATGGTCGGTTACTGATGGGTAATGATGGCTAACTATGGTTAGCAACGGTAACAATTATCATGATTGACCATCATTAAGTGGCTATTACTAAGCATGATTAACCATCATTCACCATCATTAACATGCATACCATCACAAATCAGTGTAAATCACCATCAGCCTTTACTAACCCAAGTTAAACATCATCAACATTAGTCAACAAGCATTAAGCATCGGTGGGCACTATTGTATTTGATAAAGCCAGCATTGAGATTCCTCAACTAACTTTAACGGTTATTAAGTATAGTGAAGCATCATTAATATGAACGTCCGTCATTGAACCATCATTAGCTTTCACACAAAAAATGCTGAGCCGTTATCATTCATCATCATTAATCATCATTAAGTACGCATCATTAACAATCATTAACAAACATCTAACATCAAATAGCCGGATTAAAAAGCATTGACCATCATTACCCACCATAATCAAGAGGCATTGGCAACCATGATTAAGCTAGTGATAGCCATTGGACACCATTGTTCACCATTTGTAGCCGCTAGTTAACCAACATGAAGCATCAAGTCACGTTATGTAACCACCATTGACTAATCATCATTAACCGCTTGAAGGAACCATCGATTGACTATATATAGTACGTCGTTGTTGTTGGTCTGCCCCATTCTGTCGACGAAACGAACCCAAAAGTTGTCGCAACCACCCAGTGCCATTCACAGCCAGAAGCATGGCATGGAGACAAAGCCGATGAAGGATAGTTGTATATGGGTGTGTCCAGAAATGCTAATTGAGAGGCACTTTTTGTGGGGAGAGTACCATGTCGGAGTGAGACATCATTTCTGGACAAACCCTAAATGTATTCTGTGTCCAATCTCTGCCCCGCTGTTTGGTTGTACAGTTTGTTGGAACATCATATGCATTAAATTTAAATTGCATTCATATATCAATTTTCGATCTCTTCCAGGGTAAAGCCATGTCATCACACAATGTGAGCATGGCAACACTGAAGAAACCAGAACCGAGTGGTTGGGTTTTATGATTGATGGACTCGTCCCACATTCTTGGACTAGTCTTCTTGCTGTCACAGCCAAATTCATCTCTGTGGAATGTCCACTTCCCTTGGAGGATGTTTAGCATTCGCACCCGCAGCCTCGTGGCTGCTAAAGAGAACCAAACATCTTGAGATGTACATGTGAAAAAAAACTATGTTGAGCTATTTGTTAAGATATGTGTGAAAAACCCCCTATGTTAAGCTATTTGTCCACCTGCATTGGTTGGTTACATCCGTCTCGACAATGAACATCTGCACCCACATCGGCCACGACGAGGCCGAGCCACTTGGGTCGTCCCACGATGGAAGGGAACACCGCTGTTGGTGCATCGTTCCCGGAGAAGCCGGCCTTGCACATGCCACTGCCGTTGTCCATCACAACTGCCTCGGCAAACTGGGCGAACTGGGCGAAGATGGGGGTGACCATAGCTGGTTCATGCCTAATGTTAACCCAGGATTAATAAACCCCTGGTTGATTATTAGTAAAAGCCTTGGTTTCCCATAAATTGTAACCCCCAAATGAATCAACCTGGGGGTTTATTAATCCGGGGTCAACATTGATGGATAATTATACCAGCGATGACACGGAGATAGAACCAGCCATATCTAGTTGTATATCATATAGGGTGTCGATATCCTGTAATGATAGCAACATACCATTCATGATATCTTATATGTATCCATATGTCGGATGATCAGCTGTAATAATTTGGAATCAGTAAGGCAAACACCAGGGAATACCAGCCAAATACAGTCGGGATATGGGCGACCAAGAAGCAGGGCCCATGGGGTTGCCGGTTGAGGCTTTTGGTAGGGCTGGGTGCTCATAAACAGATTGATATTCTTCGCAAGACAAAGATCAGCTACTAGTTACTGCATAATTGTATCACTTACTTTGAACACCTGATCTGTATCAATTAAATGTTTTCTCATATATTATAGATATTAGTTTTCAATCAATAACTATGCATATGTTACTAAGCTTTGATGGATTCTCAAAGTCTTGGTAAGTTTCGAACCCCTCTAGTAGATGCAATCCCTGGAGTAAACGGATATTTGCAAAATGGCATCTCCGGCATCGCCCCGAAAGATGGACCGATGAAATGGATTTGATTTCAGCAATGGTAGATCCATGTCCACAATCCCCTATATGGCAAATCATCAGCTATTTACGGTTTGACTGTTCGATTGTAATTCGATGCATTGGCTGACCGAAGATTTGTTACCTCGATAATCGCTGAATTGTTCAAAATGCCCCAATAAAGTTGAAGCTGGTCGCCAATGACTGCGGGATTGAAGATCTGCAACTCAACAGAAGGATTGCAAGCAACAGCACCTGACTCATGGCAAGTTACTGCGATCTCGTCGGCCATTGTTGTGTTCGAGAAGAGCAGCAACGAACAATGTTGGTGCGAGAACAGATGGAGCCAAAAATGCTGCAGAACGTATGAGAAGATCACATGCATGTCCATATTTTGATATGCTCAGTGTCAATGCGCTCGCATCATTCAAGTCTCTATACCATTGAAATTGGTATGATTCCCACTATCCTTACTATCGTTGGTGATCGGTTGTGCCAGCTATGTTTGGTTCCCTTGAATCAATTGCGAACCATCGCAAACCATTCACAGCCAATCTCATTGACCATCATTCACCATTATAATCAAGTATACAATAGCAATGTTTGACCACTGTAATCAGGCATAATAGTAATGTTTACCTTTTCAATCATTGCCAGTACTAACCATTCAAACCATTACCCATCGCTTAAGGTAACTAATCTAATCCCTTGTCGAGTATGGATTAACCATTAATAACCATTACAACCATTATTAACCACTAACTGTTACTAATCTCGACTACTAACCATTATTAACCACCACTAACCATTCTCCATTGTAACTCGCACAGAGCTGCTGAAGTCTCAACCGCAGCGCAACCGAACAGTGCTTCGCTTCGCGTTCGCTTCCGAGTCACTGCGAAGCTTCGCGCTCGCGTTGAGCCAACTTCCCTCGAACCTGCCTCAGAGTGCCAGGTGATGCCAGGTGGCCTGGCCATGCCTGGCCAGGCCTAAGCTCAAGTGACACTGGGGATGATGGCCAGGCAGCAAGGTGGTCAATAGATGTTGATAGTGGTGAATGATAATGGCTACTAGTGGTCAATGATGATGCTTTCTAGTGCTTACTTGTGGTCACAAATGACTGATGAATATTCATCATGGTTACTGCTGGTTGACTAATAGTTACTGTGAGAATTAACTTATATTGGTAAGCTGCCATTGTTGAGATTGGTTAAGCGTTGATCCACAACTTTGGCTTAAGATTAATCCATGATGCTAATATTGGACTCTGTAGTTGGCCGGCAGAACCTAGGGATTGATTGGCTCACATTGAAGCACCAGTCAGGCATTTTCCATCTCTATCAAGCATCGGTTGACCTTCACAGCTTCTTCATCATCCACCGCCCGCATGAACCATGATTCATCGTTTGGATATCGCCAACTTTCCCATGCCATCATTGCTGCCCAATGGTTGGTGGTCCCTTGTGATGCGCCTTCCATTGGGACGGTGGCTTGGCTGATCGCTTGGAATCACCGTCTTGGTCCATACAAACACCAGCTTGGCAGTCGGGAAACCAATCCCCTGCCATTTTAGGGCACCAAACTGATTGACAAATATGGTGGTTTCGCAAAATAGGGGACCCCAAAATCTTTGGCTTATTACCAATGGTTAATATTGGATGATTTGGGGGTCCCCAAATTTGAGAAACAACCATATGCAGTTTATGAGGTTTTTGCGGGGTGGCTTCTATCCCATTGCCATGGTTGGTCATCGATAAATGCTATGTGAACTTTTTATAGTCTGTTGCTGACTACTTACCATTGTTGACAATTACGACAATAATTGACCATTAATGACAGTGCATAGCTGACCTTAAGTCAACGTTTCTTACTGGCATCGATGTCACCATTCAAGGCTGACCCATGCTTCCGAATGATCAATCATTGCTCGTTTAGAACCACTACTAGTCTGGGAATTCTGAATTCTTGTCAACCGTCCGCAACTACCATCATAAAACCATGAATTAAGCATCAATCAACTAACCACTTTTAATGACCATCAACTATCCTTAACCATCAGTTAATCACCATTCATCAATGACTAACCATCAACAACAGTTTCTCACTCATGGGGGACATTAACAACAGTTACCATTAATCACCATTGTTCAGGACCGTTGCTGACCATTATTCACTGCTTTGTGGTTTCAACCCGTATGAAACATGTGCTTGTCAACCACCTATTTGTATACACATTTGGGAAGAATCAAACATGTCAATCAAACCACCAACCAGTTTTAAGTTTTACCACTATTCTTGCTTTATCCCCACCTAACCTCTACAATCCCTTCTAAACAACCCTTCCCCTTAGAATACACCACATGTTGAACCATAGTTCGCCAATCTCAGCCATAGAAAATCCCATGGTTTCCCTATCAAAACCCATAGAAACCAGTAAAAAAAAATCCCATGGTTACGCCGTCACAACCATCATCTACCATCTGGTTTCACCACTCCCTGTAGCTCTAAATCGCTCCCCCTTTAAAGGGATTTGGGGATACCCCTGGCTCCGAACCGCTCCCAGAGAATCACCAGCTAGTTAGACACCCACCATCAAAACCAGTAGAAACCAGCGAAAATCCCATGGTTCAGCCGTTTCAACCACCATGATTCACCCCTCTCAACGCGCCCATGTCCCTGCCAGCGGTGCAGGCGCGCGCCAGCGCTGAAAACTGGGTCCTCCCCGCGTCAGCTCTCGGTCCAGCCGCATGATCTCGGCGTCGCGCTCGGACACCTGACCAGGGTTGACGAAGGTGGAGGGATGGCTGAGGGATGGCTGAGGGATGGTTATTGTAATGGTTGAGGATGAATCATTAATAGTTAATGTAGTGATTATTGTAGTGGTTATTGAAGTGGTTATTGAAGTGGTTATTGTAGTGGTTAACAGCTGAGGATGGTTGATGTTGATTGATACTGCGTAGCAATGGTTATTGTAGTGGTTATTGTAGTTAGTGATCACTAGTAACTGTTGAGAATGCTTAGTAATGCTTATGGTAGTGGTTATTGTAGTTAATGATCAATGATAGCCGTTGGTAATGGTAATGCTTGATGGCCAATGGATCTTCATGATGAAGTAACCATGATCAGGAATGATTGAGGATGATTCAGGATGTAATCCACGAAGGTTGATATTGCTTGATAACGGAAAATCACTGTAGTTGATGGTTAACCATGCTTACTGATGGATCTAGAAATACTTGATCATGGCTAATAGTTCTCTAGCTGATTGATGGGTTAATGGACAGTTTACCGCAATTGCTCCCTGGCAAACTAACCTGGAAGCTAAGAATCACCATTTTATAGGTAAAACCAGCACAAATTGGCATAAATGATGGATTTTCCACTTCCAGGTTGGTTTGCCAGAGAGTGATGGTGAGTGATGCTTAGTGCTGCTAACTGATGGTCGGTGGTGACCTGGTCAACCAGAGAACCCATTGAGCCTGCTCCTCGGCTCGCGACACACGCGTCGCCAGCATCTGTTGAGTGTGGTTCAGTTCCTGCCAGCGACAACGTGCCGCTGTTCGCTGCACCAGAAACCACGACAGGAGGCTGGGCGTCCCAATGGAATTCCTCGAGTAGCCTCCGCAATTGGTGTTTTCTCAAGTTTTGGGATCCCCCAAAAAATGGTTTATGTATTACTATAAATGGTTAAGGAAGGATGACTGGGGGATCTCCCATTTTGAGAAACCCCTCAAGGTTGCACACCCTGTTGGTCCATGTGTTGGCAGCCTCCCCTCGTCTCAGGATCAATTCGCAGGAGGGTTTTTCGAGGCCACGAGCAGTTAGAACAGTCCTGTTCCTGGTTATCGATAAATCAGTGTCAAATGCTGGTTTGCGGAGTTGATGGTTTCATGGCCATTGTTGTAATTACCGCTAAGCGACCTTCGAAGTTACTCACATTTTTCCACGATATAGTTATTGCAATCTCAGTCATTGTTTCCACTGTCATGAGAAATAGTCGTACAAGTACAAACCCGATTATTGACGAACTATTTGACATCATTGTACAACAAACTCTTAAGATCTCTTAAGCTAATAGTTAGCTATGCAGTCAAATGTAGTGAATGCTTAGTTGATAGAAGACTTTGTATAACCACTACTAATTCATTATGGCTAATATTGGCTAGTAACTAGTAGTAATTGTCAATAACTAGTAATGATGGCTAATAGTGCCTAATAGTGGCTAAGATTAACTGCTGGTAGTGATTAACCACTGGTAGTTAACCACTGGTTGTGACTAACTGTTAGCTATCAACATGTTGTTAACCACTGGTAGCTAAACAGTTAGTCACTACCAGCTAGTTAGTCGCTAATACCATGAACCTGCTAATTGACCTGGTAGCTACTAACCCTGGTAGTGATTACCTATTGGTGTCATTTTGATTACCTGCTTGGTTGTTCACCCAACAAAATTGTCCGTGCCGCCTGCGCGAGCTTCTCATCGTTCCGACGAAGCGCCTCGTGTCTGGCTGCCTCGCGGTGCGGCAGCGCGACAGGCAGAGGAGTGGCAAGATTCTTGTTGTGAGGATTTAACCAGTAACCAATAAGAACAAGAACCAACAAGAATTAGTTTGTAAGTAAGCTAACTTAGTACACCTAATCAACAACAAGAATTAGTTGGTATAGCCAATAAGCAATAATTAGTTTGCATAACAAAAAACAATCAACAAATCAGCAGGCATTGTCACCAATTATGGCTAATAATGGGTAACACGTATTCCCGTAGCAAACTAATAAGCAATAATTAGTTGGTAACACAAGAGGAATAGCGGTTTATACCTCACCAACAACAACAATTGGTTGGAATAATCAGCAATAACCAATAACTAACCCAGAACCAACAGCCTGCTATTTGGTTGCAATCAACTAGCCAACTGTTGTACGGATCCAATGATCGAACAAACAATAGGGAGGGGAAATACTAACCAGCCAACAAGAGTGGAGATATCGTCAGTGATCATTGAGGTCTAACCAACAAAATGTTTGGAACCGGCCAACCACATGGAAGTACCCAAAGATGAACAAACAATCACAAAACATGCTCATTGGGGTGGATAGTTGTGCTCCTATCTTTGTTAGGTTTGAATCATCATTCTTGGTTGCTGTCACAGCTATAAGTCTGATCCGGATCAATGTACAGTAGTTAATTGCTTCACGAATTGGATGTAGACATTGCCGATTTGGAAGTCTTCTTGGAACCTACACACCGGCATGATCAATGCCATCAAATGTTGACTCAACTCCAATATAAGTAGCAACAGGCAACGTCACACACTCTGGAGTGTATGATGACAAAACAAAAGGAGGTTGTGACATAGACAGAATATCTTGATGATTGCAAAAAAGTACGCGTGGCAAGAGAACGCTTTAAAAAGATTCAGTTTTGAAGTAGTGTGCAGCCCAAGAACTTGACTAGCTCCTTTATCTGACGAGCCTGAAAAGAAATTGAGTATGGATAGACAGCTGTTCAAATGTGAATCAAACCGCCAACAACTGTAGTTGTTTAGCCATTAACGCTCATTATCCCCAAGTATTATCCAATCATTAATGGTTGTAACCCCTAAAGTTGCTTATTATCCCCTAGTATTGTCTAGTATGAACCACTATGAACCAGCCTTTCAACTACTATTCACTATTGTTGGCTACTCTTCACCACTACTAACTCCATTTAAAACAATTGGTGATCCACTATTCACTATTGCTCATTAAGCACCAGTAGTCGTGGCTACTATTATCCATTATTCACTATCATGAAATATCATGTATCAACCACCACTTTCACTACTGTTAACCACTATTAACCACTACTACCCTCCATTTGTCACAATTGACTTCCATTAACAGTCTTACACCAGTCTTAACACCACTTCAGTCTTGCTCCTATTGCCTACTACTCTAGTATTACTCACCACTATTAACCACCATGAACTCTAATATTAACCACTACTGGCCACTCTTAATCACCACTACTGACGACTCCTATTGATTATTGTTTACTAATTATTCACTATCATTATCATTATTGCTATTACCCTCTGGTAAACTAACATGGCAATGGAAAATCACCATGTTTTATAGAGAAACCCTGGGAAACCATTGGTAATTGGTGGATTTTCCATTGCTATGTTAGTTTACCAGAGGCTATTCACTACTACTCACCACTGCTTCCACCACTCGCTTGACGTGCATCTCGCCTCCTCGGAGCGCTTCACGTCATCCACGTCCTTCCTGGCCTCAGCTCGTTACGCTCAGGCCCGACGTGGTGGTGCCTGGTTGGAATGGTTGGGTTAGGTTTGTTGGAATGGTTGGGTTAGGTTCGTTGGTTCATGATTTGTCGGATACTGTTGGATCGTTCTTTGGTTGCTTTCGACTGGTGGCACAAAAAGTTGTAGAACAATTCGGGAAACACTACCTGTGATCATATGCGGATGACATCCGATGCTTTTCCCAATAATTATATACACAAACATGTTTCTTTTGCGGCTCATGGCTCATGGTATCTCATGCTTGGTACATACATCCCACTCTTTTGTTGCTTGTGTTCATGGAATCAACACTGTTCCCCAGCCCTGTTGACTGATGCAAATCACGAAGGCTTGCTTAAATATGGAATGTTTTGTGGGAAAACAGTATGCGAAGCATCAACCAACCTATATATCAATCAATGTGCTTAAGGTTGGTTAAACGATTTGACCTCTAGCCTGGTTCACCTATATGTTGGTTTGTAAAACAATCAATCATATAACCACCAACATCAACCGATCAGCCAACGAATTCTAGTTGAATGATTAATCATTAAGCATTGCCCATTCAGATTCTTTCTAAATATCCTTGTTAGGGATGATGTAGAGCTAGAGAGAAGGACGTCGAACAAAACAACGGAGTAACCAAAAATGCCAAACAAACTCAGATAATCACAGAAGGGGTTGTATAATCCACAATATAACCAAACGACAAGGATCTTACAGTAAACAAAAGTAGTTTATTTCACAAACCGCGCGGACACTTCGTCCACACAATATCAACATACATGAATTATTGCTCGACCAGCAAGGGGACTGGTTTTAGGATTGTGTAACCTGCACGTGATCTACATGATGGTTGGCAATTCCCGATTGTCGTTACTTCTATTCCCATCGTTCCTGTACTTCTCTCCCTATGATTGCTGGTTAGCTCTATATGGCTGTGGGTCAGTTCACCCTGTACCCCAGCTTCCCCTGTCACTACCCATCGTTTTCCCTCTGAACTTGTTGGTTATGAACCCCCATGATTGGTTCCCATGATTGGTTGCTGAAACTGCTTGACCCATAGACATATAACCATTGTTGGTGATTATCCCTTATTTTTAGCCATTACTAACCATTATCAACCATTAACCAACCATATTTTCCAGGCTTAAACCCACCTGCCTTGCTGGTTACATCCCTACCATCGACCGGGGCGCACGGCGGGCGCCAA
This sequence comes from Symbiodinium kawagutii, assembly GCA_009767595.1. Lineage (NCBI taxonomy): Eukaryota > Dinophyceae > Suessiales > Symbiodiniaceae > Symbiodinium > Symbiodinium kawagutii. The sequence goes on from VSDK01025210.1 coordinate 126,659, forward strand.
AAGGCTCCACCGCGCCAAGACACCGAGTGGAGCGACTCCCGCACGCGATAGAGCTCCACTTGGGCTTCTTGCAACTTCCCGCGTTCCTTGGGCGACAAGAACTCAGCACAGCATCGCTAAGAAAGAAGCACAAGGCATCTGTAGAATAAGCACATACCTCTTGCGATTTTGTTTTTTTACGAAGTGTATGTTTATTGTGGATGTTTCTTTTATATGGTGTTATGATTTTCTTTGAGTGTACTAGGTGCGTATATGAATATATGTTTGTATACGTATATAGATGGAGGGATATACGTGTGCGCATGTTGGAACGGTATGACCATCTACATGCATACAATAGACATACTGAGAGAGTTGAGAGAAAGAGAGAGAGAGAGAGAGCCAGAGAGACAAACATGAGGATTGCTCCAACAAATCTGGATGCAATACTTAGGATTTGATCAGGTGATTTCTCTAGCGGGTGACCGCCCTTCTCAACACACATAGCTGCGCTCGGAGGTTGGAGGGGAAGCTAGCTACTCTACTGATGTTGCACACAATTCTAGAATCTAGACAACAATCAAAGACATAGATTTATTGATCAACAACACTAAAGGCCTACAGTGAACGCCCAACCGTTTATTTACGCGTATCCATAAATTCGATCAGCCATCAATTCGCCATCATTGAATTCACCATTCCCAACCAAGCCAGTGACTAATGGACCAATGACGGTCTATCACCCCTAATGGCTACCCAGGATGAATAAACCCTTGGTTGATTAATAGGGGGTATCCCGGTATCCCCTAAAAGCTTTGGTTTCTCATTAGAATGGTAACCCTCCCAATTAATAAACCTAGGGTTTATGAATCCTGGGTAGCCATTAACCATCTATTAAAGCATCTATTAACCATCTATTCAGCATCCATGAAGCCCACATATGCGCGGCTCATATGGGGTGGCCGCATGCGGCCGCGGTGGCCGAGCTTCCGAGAGCAGCTCGCTTTGCGTCTCCTGCAGGCGCTTCTGCATCTCGGAGGCCTGGACGGCGGCTGGGCACAGCAGCTGGCAGCACGAGTCGAGGATGAGATGATGGGATGATGGGATGAACCTTTGCGGTTAGCCATTAATAGATGTCGATAGATGTCAATAGATGTCAATAGAATGTTGATTGTCAATAGATGTCAATAGATGTCGATAGATGTTAATAGATGTCAATGGTTGGTCAATATCAACCAATTGTGTAAATACCGTTGGTTGGTATTGGTCAATGATAGCTACGTCATATTGGTGGAAATGGTATGATACGATTGTTGGTTCATACTGGAATGGTTCGCATGGCTATGACGAGTAGTCAACAATGGCTAGATGATTTGTCGTTGATTCACTCAAGCATTCCGAAGAAAATCAGGCAGATTGGTTCATCCCAGCAAAAGGGGCGGCATAACATATGTGCACAGCATCCAAGTTTTGTCATGGAGGCAATGAGCTTTCAATAGCTATGGTCACCGCAGCTGTTTACTTGGTTAGCTGGTCAGTTGATTAATCGGATTTAGCCTGTTGGAGTTAGTTCATTCGATTCAATTTACTTAGAATCAAAACGATCCTATATGATTCAATGAGTTAGTTACTTCGTTCGCTGATTGATTGCTTAGATTCCATGTAATTCAATTACTTAGGAAGTCAATTCATCGTACGTTACTTGGTCAATTAACTTATATATAACAATTGCATGCAACTTGAGCAAGTTTCTTTCTTGCCAGCCGAGGCTTCATGCCTCCTCTTGGCACTGGGTGAAACCGTGGGCATGCGAAGGCGATTTCAAAATTGACGGTACTTAGATCCAAAACAAGTTACTTAATCAGATTCAACTTATTCAACTTAAGCGAGTTAGTTCAATTCCTAAGTTAGTTCAATTTGGCTGGGGGTCAAAACCCTGTACCCTTGGTTCCCCTATCATTAACTATTGTTTTCCCTATAGTTTGTTGGTTATTAACCACCATTATTGGTTGGTAAATATCGACCCATTATATCCCCTATTGTTGTTGCTTATTATCCCCTATTATTAACCATTAACCATTGGTTGGTTGGTTGGTTGGTTATATAGCTGGTTATATTGTTAAGGGTTGGTTAATATTGACCATTGTTTTCCCTATGAAATTGTTAGTGGAAATCCCCCATTGGTGGTTGGTTAATATTGACCCATAGCCACTTCAATTCCTGAGTTACTTCGATTTCGTTCGTTGCTGTAGGCCTTCTCCGAGGAGTTGTCCTCGCGCTTCTGCACCTCGCTGAACGCGCCAACGCGGACCCCGCGCCGCGTGTCGCGGTTCGTTGCGCCACAGCGCAACGCCATGGCGGGACCCCCGGCATCCCTAGGGAACTGGTCACCATTCATGGGGAAACTCAAAAGGAAACTAATAGTTATGGTCACCGTTCCATGGGAAACTAATAGTTATGTCCATTTAATGTACATCCTCAATTACAAATTAGCTATGGACCACCAATTAGCTTGAGGATGTTAATTTCTATACTAAGAATTAAGAATTAGTTGTCCATAACTCATCCTCAATTACTCACTAGCTATGGACAACCAAGGGGAAACTATTGGAATGATAAATAGGGAAAATTGGGGGGGGTACACGAATCATACCTCTGGACAGAAAATAAATGGAAAACTCACAAGCGAACTAATAGGGGTACACCAATCATCGTCAAGTTTCACAAACTGGCAATTTCCAATTGTCATTGTTTTTGGTGTCCAAAAACGGTAACGGACACCCGATCAAGAAGTGATCACTTTGGGTTCTAATGGTCGCTGAAATCGTTGTCCTATATGTCGCCCGGATGGTTTCATTGACAGTCAAGTGGTGATTCATTGGCGGTCGGTGAACGGTCACATGTCTTATCCTTGGGAAAATTACATATGGCTGTGGGTCAAAACCCTTAGTCCCCCTGGTTCCCCTATCATTAACCATTGTTTTCCTTGTTGTTGTTGTTGGTCATTATCCCTAATCGTTGGTTGGTTAATATTGACCCATAGTCATATGACATTGGTTCACCTAAATTGTCCTCCATGGCTGTGCGTCACCCTGTGGCCCAGCTGTTTACATTCCATGAGGGTGACCAAACTAGTAGTATTTTTATATTTGTTGGGATGTTCATCTACCCCCTTTTTTGCATGGTCAATATTGACCCACAAACATAGGTTAATGTGAAGTGATTCATGATTATCAGTCAATGAACCAAAACCAAATCCCTGAAAAACCACATACTTGGCATTTCATATCCCCTATTAGTGTTGTTTGTTATATCTCAGTATCAACCATCATCACTAACTATTCAGCTACTGACCATTCGCATATCCGAACGGTTCAAACGTATGGGAAAATAATCCAATCATTCTAAACGATGGGCAATTTCTATTGTTCAAACAATATAGAATTCTAGTAAATTATGGTATTAATCCTCAATTATCATTCAGACAGTATTATAGAAATCCAAAAGTAAACAGTGGTTACCCTAGTATCAACCAGTGATCGTTCTTAAACATTAGTTACTAGACCATTGGTTGATCTTTATCATTCTAAAGTTTAAGTTTAAGCATTAGCTATTAATACCCCAATATTCAACCATTCGTTCTTAAACCAATGGGAAACCTAAAGTGTTTGAACACACTTGAACCACCTGGGTTACCCTAATCACTAGCATCAATCATTATGAACCCAAGTGGTTAACCACTATCATTTCCCAATGGATTTCCCACCTGGGTTAATCATTCTCAACCCCAATTTGATTATTTTCAACCCCCATCAACCAATCATCAATCATTAACCTATCAACCAATCCTTATCAACCCCTATGAACCATCGGATCCTTGGGGAAATCCCGGGGAAAATCGACCAACCCCTATGAACCCTTGGAAAATCCTACGGAAAATCTCCCCCGTTGGAAGCTTTTTCCCCTGGGATCGGTCACGCTGCCGGCCTTCTCCACCGTGAGCTCTCGCTCGTCTGCCAAGGTCTGCAGCCTCAAGACGTCCTGCGCCGCCAATGCGCGGGGAGGTGGTACTTCGGTGACACGGATGCGATTGGATAGGTTGATCACAGGTTAATCACAGGTTAATATTGCGGGGATTTATAAGATGGGATCTATATGGAGATCATAGTGGCTTATCGTAGGTTAATAATAGGGATTTATGGTGTAAATAGTGAATCATAGGTTGATAAATAGTGGATTTATGATGTAATTTATAATCTAAATGGGATTTGTGGTTGTCAGAGGTGATAGAAATTCTAGGGGATATGGTGAGATGATGGTTGTCGATCAAATGAGATGGGATTTATGGTTCATTTCATAGGGATTCATAGGGGATAGAATTGATGGAATGGTTCTTAACAGTTGTTACTAAAAGAGATAATAATAGGATTATACTGGTTTATGACAGGGATTATATGAGGGATGATCACGAACAATGATGGTTAAGTAACTACCTTGTGGTGGTTTCTGAAGCCGTAAGGTTACCCTAAAGTGGTTGGTTTATTACTAAAAAATGATTCTGAATGGATAATTTGGGCGTCAACTATTTTGAGAAACCATCATTTAGCTCATGGGAAATCTAGGTCGTTTGGCATGATTTAATTGGATTACAACCAACATGTCAATTCGATATCACTTATGTGAAGGCCCGTCCAAGTCTGTGAGTGGTTGAGGGTTGTTGCACTTTCTACGAAACAGCATATGTATGTAGACCTGGGATGGGAATGGGACAGCCAAATCAAAACAAGAGTGATTCGTCAATGCGGAGGCAAGCATCAAGGGAAATCGAACAAGCTAGTCCATCAGTAACAGTAGTCCCATTCTCGTCCTAGGTCGCAACCAAAAGACAGTGTGAACCCAAAGAAGCAGGAGGAATATCTTGTTCCTTGGCTCATTGGTTCCATCCAGTCGATGCAAATTGCCATTGAATCATTCAATCTCCAAGGAGACCAAAAAAAGAACTTGGCCAAACTCCATGTCAAATGAACATCCGCGAATGAAAATTGGTGCTCAGTTGTTGAGATGTTCACAATAGATAGAGTAGCAGTGCTGTTGCTCGCTGGGATGATCACCATTGCGATTGCGGTGCCATGGTTAGCACCACTGGCATAGAGGACTTTCGTTTCGAGATCCAACGGTGGGAAAAAAATACCGCGGGTGACCAACCAACACTCACCGCAAAGTATGGGGAATACAGTAACATGGACTGACCACGGGTCAGTTTGTCGCACAGTTTCGGGGTTGATAACTTTCGCACACGGAGTCGTTTGCCATTAAAATGGCCTTAGATCGCTGAAACGAGCACTTGCGTTATGACACTCTCTCGAAAGAAAATTGCAGTAACTTTGGTTTACTGTAAGTGTTTAAGATTCAGTTGTAAGTCCAAATGTAAATTCTGATATACGTGTTCTGTTCTTACAGTTCTGGATGTTGGCGACATTCAGCTAGTTCAGTTGCAAAACCTGGGAGTGTCACGGTTTGACTTGACAAAGTCTTCACTTAAAACCGCCCTTTCACTTGCTCAACGCAAATTCATAGACAACTCGTTGGTGGCTCGAACCCCTATGAAGAATATGCGCAAGTCAACTAACCAATCATTTGCAAATACTAGGGAAAATAATCAAAATCTTCGAAACCACCAACCAGCATCTCATGAAAGTCCTACTTGACCCCTATAGTTGCTTATTAACCACCATTAACCACTATTATTAACCCCTATTGATAGAATTAATCAGACCCGAACGAACCCCTGCGATTCAGCGCCCCCTCTCCTGCCGAAGCCGCGAAGCATCCGTCTGATGCTGTTGGACCTTGGACAAAAAGGGGAACGCCTCCAGGGAGAAATGGGAGATGAATGGGTAGGAATGGGTTCTATATTGACTTATAATGGATAATGATGATGAATGGATGCATACAATCGGTGGTTCTATACTGATCTATAAGGGATAAATGGATATGAATGGGTTCTATATTGACTTATAATGGATAATGATGATGAATGGATATGAAGGGGCTCTCCTGGAGGTTCTATAGAACAGTATGCTATGGAAGACCGAAATGCTACAGTATAGAGATCCTCCTTATAGATCAGCATGGATATGAATAGTTGCATACAATCGGTGGTTCTATACTGAATGGATAATTATGATGGTTGTTCATCGGAAAAGATTGAGGTTGTGACTCTAGCCAACAATCAACAACCAAGGAACAACCAGGCGCAGTCAACGAACTTGAACATTCAGTTGCTGACACTACGTCTACGAATCGAAAACCATTCACCAACGTTCGTCCGCAGAATTGACGACCAGTTGGTGGTTACTTGTAATCCCTCCCAAAATGATGAGTTAGTCAACCAACCATTCCAAAGATTCACGAAAATGTCGTCCATTTTATCAACTAGTCAACTGAGTCAACCGTCAACAAATGTTTTAAACCACCAATCAGCCATGTTGTGTCTTCTTGCAATTCCCAATCTTCACAGCGCAACTCCGGGGTCCAGAGATTGAACCCCCCAAGTCTGGTTTACTTGAAATCAAAGAAACAAATGTGTACACTGTATCTGTGTGTTTATATGTAATTTCAGTATAAATATGATCATATCTACAAAGGGTAGATCAGGGTAGATCTAAAAAAAAGATCAACTCGTCGCATTTTTCAGAGCCCCTCTCCGGACGACATTCGTTGTGGCATCAGCCACCAAGACGTTGCCATCCAAGACACTTGAGACTCCAGAATACACACCTTTTCCTCGCAACATGGCTGCAACTCCCCCAGGTGCTCGGTGGTCTATTGTCAACCACGTATCCATCCGATGGCACACACGGGGTCCGGGGCTAAACCAGTGGCTATGCCAAATCATTGTTGATCCACACACCCATTTACGTCTACTGCCATACTGGTGTCACCTCAGCAACAAAACCCAGGTATCATGGCCCAGCTACCAAGATTTTAAGACATGGGGGACTCTCATGCGCTGCGTGCGCGGGTGTGTTTTGAAAGCGAACAATGATCGGAGATACCTCGAGTTGACATGTCCACTTAGCACCTGACCAGGGTTATGCGGGTGCTACCCTACCGGGAGATTTACCATGGTTGTATTCCAGTCATAGGCCTGGGCACTGCACATCCTACTAGGAAGTATGGCATACACAAACTGCCTGCTGGTTTAACCCTGATCCGCCTGTCCACTCCTGTCCCAGTGGCCCAGGCATTGGCATGGCTAATGGATTTTCATATGCCCCATGGTTGTACCGTTGTACCCACTGACAATAACCAAGCAGTCTAACATCGTTCTTTCTGGTGAATCTCAAAAAAGGATCACTGTCGGTTGGTCTTAGCGTGCACCCAATCTCATAAGGAAATTGATCGGCTATATGGGTGTTTTTCACAATAGGGGTACCCCTTAATCATCCTCTAGTAGCCATCTATAATAATAAACCAGCCATTTTGGGGGTCCCCTATCTCAAGAAACAAGCATATCTTGTCCATACCATTCTCACATCATATCCTTCTACTGTGCCAGGATATCATGCCCATGCCCATAGTCATGACCCACATCATCCCATAGCCAGATTGACCCTGTGGCACCATGGCCACACCGTCGCCGCTGTTCTCCTTCAACTGGTGCTCGATTCTCACTTTTTCGTCCAGCTTCTCTTGCAGGCTTTTGGCCTCCAAACATGGACGTCGACCACACAACCAGATACGTAGCGACCAGAAAATTACTCCATGGTGCTGTCAGATTTACCCACAAAACTCATTTATTTTATAGAAACCAGTTAGTAAATACATGTGCACACAAAAAGGCACATAGCTTTACATGGAGGATCTGAGTATGGGAATCACGATCACAGAGCGAACTATGATTGTTTTGTTCAGGTCCCCAGACAATCTGAAACACAACAATTTAAGGAATCGAGGATGCATAAACTGCCGGAATATTGAATGAAAATCGGCATTGGTTTGATTCATGAAGTCTCAAATTACTCTTATGGTTGGTGGCGCCAAAGGCAAGGGTTTTGCTTCTCCTTGACAAACAATGACAATCTTCCACAGGTTCTTACACCCTCATGGGAACGCAAACATAGCCGTTTTTCAGTTCTTTTGAAAGGTCGCATATACGATGAAACACTGGTTGATTGACTGGTAAGCCCATCTCAGAAAAATATGTACTTGCATAGATGCTGATAGATGCCGAATCATCTAGATTAGTGGTCCAACAATTATAGACCAGTACGTCATTGGAAATAATTGTATCATGTAGACTAGTAATCCCCAACAATACGAAATCGGTACAAATCAGTCATCAGTTGGTAGACTTGAATTGCTCACCTTTGGCTAAATGCTGGACCTCAATTCCAGCCGCTTGGTTTCTTTGTTGCGCGCGTACCAGGCCACCAGTCACTGCTTGCGCCTAAAACTGGCAGCCTACGCTGTGAACCGCTATGCTACGACGCCCTTCATCAATGAATTCGAACCGCGAAAGGTCCGTGCTCAGGACCAGCTTTTCCATCCCTGGGCGATGGGAGGCGTTCAGACTTCCAAGGGATCCTAGGGCATCCCGGGTATCCACTTGTACAAAGTCAAACATGAAGTGCGGATCAAACTCCGATTTCAGCACATGATAGAAAGGGCCCCTACCACAAGTAGAATTAGCATTCATTGCCTTGGGTGAATCTTGGTTTTTGCCACCGATTACGGAGGCTTCCTGCAAGTGTCTGCGGTGAAGCCGGCCAAACCCTGGCTGCTATGGCATATAGGCGAAGACAAAGACCTGTGTCAATACTTAGTGGCGCATACCTAAATCATCACCATGCAGTGGTGGAGATTTTGCAACAAATCTTTCGTCCAGAGATAGTGCGAAGCAGCATTATGCTTGCAGAAAAATGCAAATCCCAAAAGCTGTGGAAACTTGATCAAAAAAATTGTTTGGTGTCACCAGGATGAAAGCATAACTGCCCGCTGGCACATTTAGCAGCACTGACCGGTTCAAACTTCACCGCCAGATCAGGCAGTCAAGAAATACTAATGTCCAACCTGTAAACAAAATGACAGAATCTATGTATGGCTATGGGTGGAACCACTATCCAAAGAATGGGTAGGTGAACATCCCAGCCAAGACTGATCTGGTCATTTATGGGATGTTCACCAGGAGTACGGGGTATTGACCTACAGACATATCAAAACAATGCAAGGGATTGAATCATGATCTTGAACCATGTCAAAGAGGTACGTGGAAAACAAAAAAAATATGGGCGCGCACGATACATACCGACATCTCGTTGATGCCTATTGGCTATTCATCTATGGCTTAAGTCATACCTGCTATATAGTACCAGACGTGGCAAGACAATCCAACAAAATCAACTTATACATATAGTAGCCGTTTAACCATTATTGTTGGTGATTGTCCTCTATCAATCCCTATTACAAACTATAAATCCCATATCTAAACCTGTAGGTTTCGTATATCCCCTATGATTGTTGGTGATTATCCCCCATGAATCTCTATATATAATTATCAACAATTATCCCTACTACATAGGTTATTTCGCTATAATTGTTGGTTATTTTCCTCCATATATCCTAACTACATAGCTACCATCTGGTTTCACCACTCCCTGTAGCTCTTTGGCTCCCCCTTAACCAGGGGTAGCTATGTTCGGAGCCGATTTGGAGATACCCCTGGCTCCGAACCGCTCCCTGAGAATCACCAGCTACATCGGATCATTGACCTCTGAATCCCCTGCGCCCCCACCTGCGGACGGTTGCTGCGGATGGTGCCCTGCCCAGAGGCGAGAGCAGCTAACTCAGCAGGGACCTGCTGTTGCGATACGCGGCAGGTGCGAACGGCATATGAACCAACCAATGGTTAATGATAGCTGGCTACGGGTTAATAGTAGGGGATGATGACTAGCCATTATAGGGGATATATACCAACTATATTATGGCGAGCTGGGTCAATATTAATCGACCAACTAATGGGGTATAATTGGTATAATAACCAACCATTTTATAGGGAAAACCATGGTTAATGATAGGGGAACCAGGGGGACTAAGGGTTTTGACCCACTGCCATATGAGATCATAAGCAAAGTGTTGGTACTGGTCAAAAATAGGGTATCGACATCATTGGATATATTGGTATGTGTGTGAATGCTTACGCTTCATGATAGGAACTGATGTCAAAGTTTGTCAAAAATAGGCTATCGATGTCGGGATTGATGGCTTCACCACGTTGCGGAACCCCGCTCATCCCTCAAAAGGGTGAGCGGAGCCTCATGCCCCGGAACGGCGCAAGTGGCCCCCGTCAGCTACATGTTTGCGTGTTGTAGTGCCGCTGTCAATTCTTAGGTGTTTCGATCCACTCTCTTCTCATCTGGAATCGAAACAACCATACGTGGCAAACGAGCCAAGCAGGGACACTGATGGCAACTACTGGATAGTTGTTTGGATTCCGAATAATAATCGCCAAAAGAAGCAACTGTAAACAACCATTGGTGGATATTGGTGCTATGCCAACCAGGGACACTGATACCAAACCATCGCTAGCCAGGGGTCATCCCTGGTGTATTCCAAACCCGGAGTCAGGTTCATGACCAAGCCGTGGGTTTGTCCAACAATGACCCCCGAAGCTGGTGCTGTCCCTACTAGCCTCTGGTAAACTAACACAGCTGGCTGGAAAATCACCATGTTTTGTAGAGAAACCCTGGGAAACCATTGATAATTGATGGATTTTATATCAATTATCAATGGTTTCCCAGGGTTTCTCTATAAAACATGGTGATTTTCCAGCCAGCTGTGTTAGTTTACCATGTTTACCAGAGTGTAACAATGCCCATGATTGGATGGTTGATAGTTACCACCATGGCCATGGACAAACACGCATAGTCCGTATAGTTGTCTAACCATCATTCCTGGTTTTCATCCCCTACCATCATAAACCATTCTCATCCATTATCAACCACTACATCACTAATTATATTCCATTATCATCCATCATTAAAAACCATCCAGTATCATTCATAAACCACTGTTAACCATCATAAACCATTATCATCTACTATCATAAACCATTATCAACCATCTAACCACCCTATTGAATCTCATAACCACTACAACTAAACCACTGATCTGACCACCCTCTTCACCCGCCACATAGCTTCAACGCCCAGCACCACCTCTTGGCCAGACTGTTCCAGGACGTCCATGAGTTTCCTGCGCGGCGAACGCAGCATGGTCCAACGCGTTCCGCGAAGAAAGCACCGCCCGCGTTCATGGTGAAGGCGCACATGATGTATGTTTGTACGTTCAAGCACATACAGAGATGTAATGGAGCACATGTGTATATGATACATATATGCGATTATGTATCTGTTCTATGTGTGAAATATGTGTGTATGTATGAAATTGTATGAATGTGTGTGTGTGGGTTTCTGTGTATGTCATTCAACATATGCAAACATATTGGACATGCATGTGCAAGTAGTGTTTCTGAAATGTCCATATATATGTATATATACATAAATGTATGCACACGTGTACATATATGTATATATGTAGGCATGATGCGTGGGCATGATTAGGCATGAATCAAACAGGTACAGGGCATGTACATATATGTATAATTACATATAATATGTGCATGTGTATCTGCAACTGTGAAAGAAACACAGTATGGAATAGTTGCATCCATATGTATACATACAGTATATTTATATACATATACATATACGTATTGATCCCTTTGAATACCCATGCACCATCTGACAACCAATTTTGCGGCGCCCATTGCAAACCTACTAATACTATTTAATGCAAATTTGTACTGTCACATATAATGATACGGTTGATGGAGGAAATCCTGCACCACCCAGATGGGCATCCCAAGTAATCTTGTGTGAGGACACCCCCTGCAACCCCTTAATCTCAATGTTGTGGTAGCAAGGTGGGTGGTGCAGGATTTTCTCCATTCACAGATTTCATGTCCGGCATGAGCCCAGCACATACTTCAATATTAAGATTTGGGGTTCCTAGGGGATGTGGACTATGAAAGTGGTGCAGGATTTCTTCCATCAACAGTACCCGCGCAGGACGCGCGGGTACGACTGAAGGGAATGATTTTCAATCATGTTTACCTGCAATGGCAAAACAGACTAGAATAAGCGGGCAAGACATGCATGAGACCTGATTGAATGCAGCAGTGACAACGCACAAAGCAACCCTGCAGTTGCAAAACGCAATAGAACCACTGCAGAGGAAAACCTTCACGCACGCCAAATGTCGAAAATTTCAAGTTTCCTGAGGATCATAGTGGTAGGAATAAATGGCAACCAACGAAAGTCTCATGAATTCTTGCCACTTTGGGAAAGTGATACTTTTGTTGTTCCTTAGCAACTCTATGGCGTAGCAAATGAGTCCAACAATCCCAAGGCCATGACAGTTTGCTGCATATGCACTTTTTTTCACTCACCAGTGGTCAGGTAAGTTCATCAAATACAGCATCATAGCCCTGTCATGGGCAGATTTCAACACGCCTGTACGAGAAAGCGAACTAACCCTGCCAACAAAATCCTCGTCAAGCTGGCAGCACCATGCCAGCGGTGAAAGAATACAGGGAGCATTGTTTGTTAAATCACCAGGGTCAGATTCACCCAGTTGCCTCACCATTTCATGAATGATGTGGGTGAGCGCATGGTGCTTTGGTGGGATTTTGAATCGAGTTTTCCGCATGTCATATGCCAGCTGCGCACACTCCAAATAGTGCTTTTGGAAGTCCATGCCAGATCTGACAATTTCTGATGCATCACGGGGCCTGATCCATAGACCAGAATGGTACAGCTTGCTCATAAAATTGTTCAAACACATTGCACCACGGTACACGATGGAGCAAAAGTTTGTCCACATAGGGTCAGGAGATTCATCACCAAGCATGCCACCGTACCTATACTCCACAAACTTTGCAACTGCCGCGGTGTCAGCTCCCTTGAACCACATCCTGAATTTATGGCTCAGAACTATTGACTTTATAGCGCTATAGCCCTAAAAACCAAAAAGACAATTCTGTCATTAGATTTATCCACCCCAAAAGAATACCTAAATTTGCAGCCACTGTTCCCACATGGGTATTCACTATCCTTGGAAAATTTCAGCAAGGCCCGCGTCAGTCTAGTAAGATGGAGGGGAATAGCTTCTCGCTTGCAAAAAGCTGACAGCTCACCATGAACATGAGTCAGGCGAGTAGGGACATCTCCCGCACCAACGCAGTCCATATCCAAGAGGAGTACCTTCGGCTCAAGCTAAATGTCGCTGCAGGGGGCAAGCACAAACATAGACATGATTTAGGCTTTGATCCGTTGGGGAAAAAAACAAAACATTTTTTTTTTTAAACTAAGGAGCCAAGGCAGAGCCAGTAAACTCAGCTCCCACACCCTTGTGAATGACATGGAATATGTCGAACTGGAAGAAAGATTCAGGCTGAGGTGGCATGGGTAGCCGTACAAGTGGTGGAGCTCTGTTCCATGGACGGTCTTTCAAATAAGTTTCGTACCACTTAGCATTGATACTGCAGTCATGATATGGGTATCCTTCAGACCCTGCTTTGCAGAGGTGGCATATGCAGCTCTCTGGTGTAGGGCGACCCCTGCGCAAAAAGTGTTGAGTGAAATTGCCCATCTTAGAAAGCATGGGCCAATCACCTTTGAAAGCTAAGGGGACGATGTAGATTGTTCTCCACTGGTCATGCAGCTGAATCTCAATGCCATGAGTGTACAGGGTCAGAAAGTCATCAACCACTGCATCAACCAAACGAATCAGGGTATCCTTCTCCTTGTTCTTTTTCCGGAAGTGCTTTGCCACCAAAGTTGCCAGTAGAAAGCGAGTGGAAAATGAATTGCCCTGAAAGTTCAGCCCTTGTTCAAAGCTCACACTACCTTTGGATTGCGCTAGGCAAGTGCCACGACCAATGATACCTTGGAAATTGAATATCAGAATTTGTTCCTTCTTGACACATTGCCCTTCATCGGCATGAAAAGCCACCGGGATGGATGATTCAAGTGGTTTGCCATCAGAAAAGATCTTGTGGGACGGACACACGTTTCGAAATCGTTTCCAAAACTGAGGTAGCACATCTAGACCTTCACCACCCAGCAAACATTTTTCAACTTTAGAATTCAAGCTCATGACCTTGATCAAGTCCGACGCTTTGATGTAAGGAACATTCTGTTCTATGCCGATATCCAAGGATGAAACAGGCACTCGAAGTTTCAAACCAAGTTGTTCATAAACAGCGCGGCTTTGCGATTCATGGCCCGTTTGCGATGCACGGCTGAAAGCTCGAAGAAGGCCGGAACTCTTCAATGGGATGTCATCACCGATTTCTTGACATTCTTGCCAAAAACCATCAGCTATAGATAGAGCATATCCATCGTTCTGGTACCTCGTTTGTGGGTGCATTCCGGAAGCTAAACACATGTGCAGTTGCAGGATACCACCAAGGGAAATCAAACCACACACACATGTATATGTGTAAATGATACATGTGCTTGTGAAATTAATCGCAACCAGCTAAAACAATTCAACAATATGAAAAATTGTTTTTGTAGCCAGCATACTCCTTTTGCTGAAGCCTTTGCCAAAGCCTTGGCCGCTGGTCCAGGGACTTTGGAAGGCTCCCTGCGTTGAGCTTCACCTGCGGTGGGTCATGGACCAAGCTTGGTTGAATGGCGCTTGGGCTCATTACAAGATTCGCGGGTTTACATGTGAAACTTCCCTGAGCAATGGCGCTTTGCTAGGCCGTTTTCCCCAAACCACAGCAGCTTCAGGCATGTGGTAACCATAGGAAACCAAATCAAATTGAGAGTCGCATCTGAATGTTCGTCACTCAGAAAAACCCGTTGAGGATGTTTTCCTCAAAAAGTTGCAGCATATGTAGGCACCAGGCCTGCTGCTAAACCCAGTCAGCGTGCGATGCTTGCAGGATAGAATCAAATGCTGAAGCCATCGATAACATTTTACACAAAGTGGTTTAAATTTTAAGGTATAATTAACCATGATTTCCCCATAGCGTTTTAACATCGCAAACATCCGCAAACTGAACCTACTCTTCACTGGCTCTTTCGGCCCTTGGGCTCACTTGCTTTCGCATCATCTTTGCCCCTGTTTTTTGGGAGCTCTTGAACCCTTGGATCTCGGGGCCCTTGGGGTTGGATCAGGTTCCCCTTCAGAATTATCCTCAGATTCATTCGCATCCTTCTTGGCTGTCTTCGACTTGCGTGATGGCTTTTCCTTCTTTTCCGGCTTCAGGATAGTCCTGGGCAAAGCTAGAAGTGGAAGTTGCAATGTGTTGGGAAACCTTCGACATGTTTTGCGACAAGTCACTTCTTCAATTTGTTCTGTTCCATGACTGCTTTGGAGCACCTAAGTCATTATAGATAGACCCCTGAATGGGGATGAACATGTAGCAGCATATAGTGAAACCACACTGGAAACATTTGTTTGAGGACCTTACTCTTCTTCGACTCTCCGGAAGAACCCCTTGAGTTTCGTAAGATTCCTTGGCATGCTGTTCAACACGTGCTGCCACCCATGGGAGTTGTCAAACATGTTGGTTTCAATTTGTTTCACTCAAAGGAATCACACAACTAAAGCCATGGATAAAGGAAGGTGTCTCTTTACTCAAAGTTTTGTCTGCATCATACTTCGCTTTCAGGTCCGCAATGTCATCGTGGAGCTGCATCAAGTTAGTGGCCCGGGTCTCAATGCCGGTGGCCGACCTTAATGCCGACTCAAAGAGATTTAAGAGATGAGATAGCCCTATCATTCATGAAAAGTTGGCATACTCATACTCAATAAGTTTATATAAGCCTAAGGGACTTCTTGCCGGCTTCACTGTTCAACTGCTTCAATTTGGGGACCATATCAGAAAGTGTAGCGATTGTGCGAAGGATGTTCTCCAACATCGGCTCAGCATTCTCAATGTCCTGGGGACATGTGTTTGGCGATGTCTCACATATATATTTTTTTAATATATATATATATATATAATATTTACTGCATGTATATGATGATGATACGCGCTATAAGTTTCAGACCCCACAGCCATGAAGAGACGCCTGCCTCCAAAGGGTCTTCACGTTCAAACGACCTGGGTCGCTTGGAATTGTGCGCGCTCTCCAAGCTCTTGGCGCTGGCATCAGACTTGCGTTTGCGGTCATCTCTGGGTCGGGCATGGGTGCTATCATCATCATCACTCTGGGAATCTTCTGATCCTTCTGACTCTCCGACCTCGTGTTCTATGCATCCAAACCCGCTATTGTCCTCCCAGCCCTCCTCGCCCATGTCCATGTGCAGACTTCTAGTGTGGTCCTTCCTGACTTCTTTCTCATAGGTACCTGTTACCTCTTTCTCCACCCAATACAAAATAATGTCGGGCTGGTACTTGTCTCTCCTGGCTGCATGACTCTGTTGACTTTTTATGAGGCTTACCTTGAACTACACCAAATGCATGAGCTCCCCAAGTCCTGATCCACTGACCGTCCGGGTGCTTCTTGTTCATGGCTCGGCAAAACTTTTTGGCTGCTTTGATTCGGGGCCTTGGGGGGGCTAGGACCAGGATGATTATATAAACATAAAATCCATACCCAACAAATGATGATCACGATGATGATGATGATGATGATGATGATGATGATGATGATGATGATGATGATGATGATGATGCTGTCAAGAAACTCTTTCCAGCCAAGATTATCTTTCATGCTTTCTTCCGAATGGTAACCCACATCTACCTTCACCACGCCCCTCTTGCTATTCGTGATGCGCAGCTCCGCTTGTCGCACAAACCGTTCCTGGGCTACATGTAAAACTTGTTCCGTAAAATGAACTCAAGATCGCGCACATGATTGCACATCAGGATTACACTGCTTTATATGCATGACGAAGCTTCTTTGATCCCACCAGCTTTGTAATACATGCGGATTAAATCTTCTCGTTTTGAACCGCCAGCCCAAAACTGCTTTGCAATCTCATCACTGACTTTGGCCTTTCCTGTTTTAGGATTCTTTTTGCAAAGTCTGCGAATGATTTGTTCCGCTTTTCTGTTGCGATCTAATTCATCGATGGATACCTTTTCCTGGTGGGACTTCTTCTTCAACTCTGCCTGCCAACATATGTCAATTGTTCAGACCATTCATTTTTTAAATGTCAAGACTTCTTGCTAATCCCAACCCGAAATAGGGCCTGTTGCACTGCTTTCAGCGGCGAGCGCGACCCGCGAGGCATTGGCGGCGAGTCCTCGACATTCTCGGAGGCAACCTGCAAGTGGCCAAGAATGGTTTAGGGTCAGCAAGATGTTGGCCGTTTCCCAGGTCAAGTTGTTGCATGGTCTTTCTAGTTGTTGCATGGTCTTTCTTTATACTTATTATTTCTGGAAAATTGATCATTGATATTGATCAAAATAAAACAGTTGTGACATGTTTCGACCAAGTACTGAAGTATATGTTTGATATGTTGAAAAAACAACGACCGACCCTTCCTGCCTCCGGCTCAGTGGCTTTCCCCTCATTGCCAAGCTCTGTGTCCTTGGCACCACATTGGCTTTGCACCATGATTGCGGTTATTATCATCTTAACATTTCGTGAACCCCTTTTTCAAAGGGTAGGCCACCCTGTTCGAAAGCATGCCCAATTGAATCTCATATGGCCAGCCCTTGCACCACATATATCGGGAGTATCATATCCTGCTGCTGATCGCTAAACACTATGCTTGGCACCGACCAACCCTTTGCCCCTACATTGCGAAACGTCCTCCAAAGACGTTTGGAGGACATTTATTCAAGCTTCTTCCAAATCATTAACCCCATATTTCTTATGCTCACCAACTTGGTTCAAATAGAACAATTTCATTCGAACCAAATTCGTTGGCCTCAATGATGCTCACCTCGATCGAATTTGAAGTATGAATATTACAAATATATATCATATATGTCTATATATATATATATATATATATCTATATTTTGAATATATATATATATATATTAATATAGGCTCACCTTTGTTGGTTCGAATGAACATGTTTGGTTCGAACCAAGATTTGTTGGCCTTGCTTAGGCCCAAAGAAGCCAAGTCGCAGAGGAAGCCGCTGTGTTCCCGAAGAAGGTGGACAAGGCATCATCATCAATCTCATCGTTCGCTTCAATCTCAGCGTTCACTTTCCCCCAAGGATTCTCCTTGGCCATGGGTATTGGACAAAACCATGGAGGAACAGTGTCGAAGTCAGATCTCAATTCTTTAAGCTGATCGATGAGCAATCCAAATTCATATCACATGGTTCATGCTTTCGTTGCGCAATCGACTTAATTGGAGGTAAATTGAGTTAAGTGTCCGGTGTGATGGCATAGGATGCAATCGGGGAGTCAACCCAGTAGTCATCACCAGCAGGAGCAGCACTCGAAAGGTCAGCAGTGTTTCTTGTGGGAGTAGCGACAGGTTTAGGTATGGGCCCACACATCTTTCGAATCTCTGTATCAGGGGCTGGATATGTTGAGGGGGTCCCACCATTCCCACTTGCATTCCCACTTGCATTCCCACTCTCATGACTTGAAGGGGATCGGACTCCACGACGCGACCTCCTATCCGGAGTTGTGAATGCCGTAGGATCATCCACCTGTGGTGGATCACCTTGACCCCAACCATCAGAACTATGCCCATGATGAATCTCAACTTGTGGTTGTGGACCATCCAAGGGTGCACCATCAAGATCATCCTCCTCCATTTCCGTTGCTGTTATTTCCGGTGAACCGGGCCCGCTTGCTGCAGGTGCTTCAGTCACCGTCTCACCTGGGACAGGCTCAGCACTTGCAGGCGCAGCCTCAGCAGCGTATGATTGGGTGAGTTGATGTTGGAGGCCAGCACGAAGCTTCATCAAGTCCTTAGTGGTTGGATGACATAATATGTATGTATACACATATATTTAAATATGCACACTCTCTTGCTGAATGTGCATATCATTTATGGCAAGTTGCTTCCTGCAGTTGATTCCAATCTTCTTCTGACTTCACATCCACTTGTTGGTGGACAAAGCTGATCCCACGGGCTAAGCTATTCATACTGTGTAGCTTGTTCATGTCCGACATGCCTGGCTGCCGCACTATATCGAAGAAAAGCAACACCTCTTGAGCCTCGTGAATGCACATGTTGTGTGCGTACATGCGCGTACGGTTTCGTACGGCAATTTGTTGCAACTTTATTGGGTTTTTGTTACACCCGTATCACTTTCGTACGCTCTCGCATTCGCACAAAACTGCACCTACAATGCGAACAAAATTGCAAACACACCTTTTTTTCGCACACCTACCCTCGATATGGAAGTTGCAATTGGTTGCACAAGCTAATTAGCTGCTATATGTAGCCGCAAATTAAAATTTATGCCATGGGATGTGCTTAGCCACGGACCTTGGAAGTTGCAGATATTTGCTCTGCTTTAGATAATCTATCACCTCGGACATCTTTGCATCCTCCCAAAGATCGGACCAATCCAAGCTGGCTATGAAGTCACCATCATTGACCATCGGGTTCCAAGGGCTGCTTGCGGTTGCCTGAAGGCGCTAGCTGGGCTGTGTTTAAGATGGTTCATGGTATATTCCAATCAACGGCTTATTATCATGATATGCTTTCACGTGCAACAATGTGAAATCTTTTTGTTCACACAATTTGGCCTTGAAGGACTCTCTCAATTGACCCTTGCAATCTGGATTCTGCAGGTCTTCCCAGCATGAAATGTACCGTAAAGCAAAACCCAATGGGTAACTCCTTGGATGCGCCATAGTGAACAAGCTTAAACCAGGCGAGCAGGCATTGCTTTGGTAACATGATCGACAATAAGGAAATTCATCCAAGCATCCCCGACTTGGCCATGTTCTTATTTCCTTGGAACCTTGCTTCACCCTTCTTATTCTTGTATTTCTTCACCAACTGTTTCTTGACTTTCTTATTGTTGCGACGTAGCTGATCAGTACGAAACTTGCGAATCTTGCTCGAGTTGCACCATAGCACCGACCTCTTCGGCGTGGGGCTCCCGTACATCATCATCCAGAACGCTTGTTTCCATACCTCATTTGATGGCCGGAGACACCAACCCCAGCAAGTGGAATTCAATAAGGCAACTCAACATATTAAGGATGCATGTTCGCTCAGAACTAGTCCCGGTGTATCTTCAACAAGCTCGTTACAACACCACATGTTGCCTTCAGGAAGAGAGTATACAAATGAACAAATATATATATATATACAAATATATATATAATGTATGTATACATAATAAACATGTTACTCCACACCTCGGCATAATACATGTATCTTAACCATAGCTAAGGAACATTGATCCGCTGCAATAGCCATTGAAATCGGGTATGACGAAAAATGATGGAAGAAAAAGGCTGTTCCAATGTCCATGTGCCGTTCTTGGCATAGATAAGGAGCGCCAACAAGACAAACCTGACAGGGAGGGCGATTAACAAAATTTTGTGTCTCCAATTTTGAAAGTATCATATTTACCCCTAAGATTGGCCCTTCCGTTGGAATGTTTTTCCGACCCAGGCCTTGACACCATCAAGTTGGCCTTTTGGGCAGCAGGGGAATTTGGGCTTCCCATAGGAGCTAGAAAATGCCGCAAAGTTGATCCCCTGCTTGTTACTACCCATGAGCCACAAGTTAGACCGAAATGGCAGACCAAGTTGTCCTTGCACATGAGGATGGTCACAATCATCAGCCTTAGGAAATGTGATTCCAACAATCGTTCGGTTGGCACCCAATCAATATACTTGCAAAAACATGCATGCGTTAGCTCAAAGGATTCAACCAAGAAACGCAAATCCTGACGGTGAAAGCATATCTAAAGGGTTACTGGAAGTGTTCAGATTTCTCGCTTCCGCATAATCAGACCAGTCCAGAATGTCAAGACCTGCCACTTTGAACCCGGCATGCCGCAGGCATCGAGAGAGGCGTCCGTGTCCACAGCAAAACTCTGCACCATCCAGCTCCTAGCCCAAACAGCGTGGCAGCGGCAGAGGGAAGCTTTTCAAGGCAAAAAGGGTGGCTTTCGAAGTTATAAGAGATGAAAAGAGTCATACGATGATGTTCGAAATTGTTTGGTCTACAGGGCTGCTTTTGCATATAGATGCACCGATTCTAATATATATTTGTGAATTGAGGTCATGCCATATATATTATGTTCTATAGCTAACGTGGTGAGCGACCACTGGTTGCAAAAGGCGGCATTCAAACAGAGTCCTCTTTGATCGTCAAGTTGTGTTGCCAGAAGATCAACATCACCGCTAGGATCATAACCTCACTAGGCAGGCATGCATGCATGACACACATATCAAACATTTATATAAAATTGTAAAATATCTTGAGCCAACACTTGCATAGAACCATGTGTTTGAGCATGTGTCTTTAGTCAAGGAACGGCTGGACACCCGACTGCTCGAAGATTGTTGGCAATGCGGCGCATGGATGCCATTGCTGCACCATGCAATCACCGGGGGCTTGGATATCTGAAGCCTAAATCTTACTTTCATAAATCTGACGAGGATGCTGCGTGTGATTGCCTCCACCCCACAGATCTCCACAATACACGTGTTGGTACATGTGTGAGCTGCTGATATTGATAGTACACCGCCACATGACCATCCGCACCAACCCAGGGTCAGCAAAGGGGGGCGCACGTTTGAGAAAGGAGTTGTGGATCTTCCTCTTGCGGTACAGGCTCATACTTCAGGAAATAGTTCCACCTCCGGCTCGGGAGTCTTCAAGAACAAGTTGGGTCCACCAGGGAACAAAGATCAACGGAGCTTCTTAGAATATGTTGTATATACCCAAAAATAAATGTTTAAATATATATGAAATAAATATATCTATATATAATGCTAGCCGCTCATATTTAATCAACAAAGTGCTACATCATCTTTGGATATCTTTGGCACATTGATCATCCTTAAGTGATTCTTGTGGGGCCGGGGGGAAACCACTGGAAACTGTGCAAAAGTGGAATGAATCATTCCGAATCGCATTCTAAAGTTACGTGGTACCTTGAGAGAACTTCCCAACATGACCTCATCACAACATTGTTTTGTCAGACCCCAGCGCGCGCGATATCCGAGCTAATTGCTGTGGCAGCCACGGACGCTACCGAAGCAGCATCAAGGGCTTTGCCTTCCCCTGTGTGACATCTTGTGCCATCAAAACTCACCCCATGCTGACAAGCAACAAACCAAATATAGAGAGAGATGTTATATGACCATGGGTGTGAGTTACATATGTATATCAAGCATATCCCACCACTAAATACCAAAAGGTGTGAATGGCAACATTATCTATATGCTGTTGGTCTCAGCACTGGAGTGGTCGCATCCGATGATCCTAAACAGCTGGCCGCAGTCACTGCCAAAATGCAGTCCATGTCCACATCAGTTCACATCGACTGATGTGTCCTTGGCTTTCCTGGGCCCCCTTGGCTTGAAGCCTGGCCGCTTGCATGTCTTGCACCCCAACGCCGCGTTACGGCAGCGGCTGCAACCATAAGTCTTGCCATCCGTACCCGTTGGGGCCACAGCATCAACAGCATCAGCCTTTGGTTTTCTAGTCCTCTTGGGTTTGGGTTGGTCCTCAGCTGTTGGATTGGGAGAGCGTCGCTTCTTTGGCTCAACATGTGTGTCTCCATCTCGATCAGCTTTGTCCAACTTCCCCATAGACTTTTTTCCATCAGATTTGGTGGTCTTGGCCTTTGTCTCAGGAACTGCTTTGGCTTTGGAATTGTCATTACCATTGACATTCCGAGATCTCTTCCGAGTATAGGCCTTAAGTCTCCGTGATTTCTGCCTCTTAAGACAACCATCCTGGCCCTTCTTAGGAACCCTAGGCTTTCGACCCCTCTTGGCTGGCTCCATCTCCTTGCGCAAAGCACCCTGGTCTTCAGGTGTGACGGTAATCTTCACCTATCAGGGGTAGGAAGTGAAGTAAGGATTGGCATTCTGGACAAAGAAATTATCTTGATGCTGTTTTAAAACTATAACTGATTATACTTCCATATTTTGATGAGTCCCAACCTCCGGAGGTCGCTCATTTGGAGGCTCACCACCACAGGCGTTGCAATCATCTCCAAGGGGTTGTGTATCAACCTTCCCGAACTGGGGTTATGAAAACATGCAGGATATGCACATTAAAACAGGATATGAAAACAGGGCATGAAGATGAACACCAAAAAAGGACACAATGAAAAGATCCAACAAATACATGGCACTACATTCGGTCCCTGTTAGTCACAATGATTTTCCAGGATCGATCGATTCTGATTAAGCATTATATAGGTCATCCATATGTTTCATAAACGACAATCATGTATACACAGATCACGCAAATACATCTCTCACCCCTGGTTGAAGCCAGCCTGATCCACACTGGTGTTGGACTGAGGCTGCTTGCTGCGGGCGCGTTTGAGTGGAGGACAAGCCGGGGCTGTGGCAGCTTTCGCTGCAGGGGCTGAAGGGGCTGGAACGGCTGCTTTGCACGATGCCTTGGTTGGTTCCTTGGCTGATGCTTCGGTTTTTGCACTGGCTGATGATGTTTTGGCTCGTGCTTTGGCTGGAGGGGCTGCTTCGGCTGGCGCTGGGGTAGCTTTGGCTCGGCAAGGGCTATCATCCACCACGATGCTGGCATCAGCACCTCAATTGAGAGACGGTTTCCATACCCTATACCATTTTTGGGGTGGTGATTTTGAAGTTGGCAAAATATTATATAAACAAAACCAAACAAAAGTTGTTGCCATGGGGCTCTTGGAATCGTTCTTCATTCGCTGCTGCAATTGCCTTATCTTGAGCGGTCAATTCCGAAAAAAACGCCTTAAGTTAAACAACAGTCATTTTAAGAAGGAATATGTGTGTTGATGGAAGCGACAAAAAGCATTTGCGTAATACTGTGCAGGTCACTCTTGCATCTCTTGAATCTCAACCCGTAGCAAATCATACTTTCTTTGGCGCTCGCTTCTTCCAGACCCTGAAGAAGTAGACTCTCCACCATGGCTAGATAATGACTCCCTAAAGGTTTGGTTGCCTGTTGGTTTGCGGAGCCCTTTTGCACGATCATGGTCTTTCACTTTGTCCCGTCCCTTATTTGGCTCAATACGTTCAATCATTTCCACATCATCGGAAGAAGACTCGCTATCGCTCAAGGATCCTGCATCCTCTTCCTCGCCATCAGAACCATCAGAAGATTGAAGGCCACACGCTGCCGCAGAAGCCTGAAGCCTTTTGGCCTTGTCATCCCGCAAATTCTGGATGTACTTGAACAGGGTCTTGACATTCTTATCCTTACTGGTTTAAAGATTTCCAAAACACCAACCGATACCAACCAAACATCAAACTTGGAAACGTGTGATGTATTATAATATGCTGAAAGGATGACCGGTGTGCAGAGCTGGAAAAATGGGGCCCATAGTTGTTGATGTGCTTTTGGAAAGAATCAGTACCGGTTGTGGTGGACCCTTTGGGATATATTCCATTCAAAAACCATATATAACGCAAAAAAGCCACACAAAATCAGCTTCAGATAACAAGTAACACGAGGAACTTGACCTCGTCTGACAGAGTCCTTTTGTCGGCGAAGGGTGTAGCAAGATAATCGTCTTAAGTCCCATCCATCCAAGTAGGGCTGGTTCTTGTCTTCCGGGACAAAAGGGATCCTCTCAAAAAGTTTTCTGACCTGTTCGCTTCATCATGTTCATCGCAGGGATTCCCAACCAGAACCATTAAAGGGGGGATTGATCCAAGTATATTTTGAACCAACCATAATCAAACAATATCAAACATATATGTAAACTGGGGGCGCGTTTGTCCCTGAAGGCCTCGCGCTTCAAGTAATCAATGTTCTGCAGTTGAAGCCCATGACACTTGAACATCTCCAGCAAGACTTCGAAGTTCGATGAAATGGATGGTGCGCAAAGAACTACATCATCCCCTGCTGGGCCTTTGGGGAACCTCAACCACGGAGTGTTGTTTCGAAAACGCCTTCTGATCCGGCTGATTTTCTCCCACTGCTGGGCCAGCACTGGAATGAAACGACCATGGGTTTTGCCACTGCGATCGCTGGCGGGTTTCACCTTCCCCATCTCAATAGGATCAATCTTAGAGCAAAATACGGCGGCTATCATACAAGCATGGTTCAGATCAGCCACACCGCATGTAAGAAAGCACATGGGCTCCGAGAATCACAATTGTTCGATAGAATGCCCCAACATTCCAAGTTCAGCCATGCAAGGGCTAGCCAATGAAGAGCCCACGCCACCCAGCCCCTGTGCCTCAACAACCGGCACAAGCGCTTCTCATCAGCACCTGGGCACGGGATAAACATGGTTCAAGAAAGACGTGAAAGGGGACCCAAAACCCACCACCCATGGCCACCAGTCTATGTTGCAGCCCAAGAGCCTTCTAGTGAGCACAGCAGCGCAAAGGCACCAGGCACCAACACCTTCCAAGCCAGCTTTGTTTAGGTGACAGTCGAGATCTAACAGGGTGTGTGCGTGGGTGCATCTTGAATGGATCAATGGATCAATGTAAAAATGGGGTATCACCCATGGCCCTAACATTCCACAACATAGCTTGAAGTGCCAGGTTCGTTTCACTGCTGAGAGATTCGTTTCACTGCTGAGATTCGTTTCACTGCTGAGATTCGTTTCACTGCTGAGATTTGTTTCACTGCTGAGGGATCCGTTTCACTGCTGAGAGGTTCGTTCACTGCTGCAATAATGGCAGATCCTTGGCACCTCCCAAGGGTTCGTCCATCGCATTCTGTTTCAAGAAGGCCATTGCTATGTCTCTTTGGCCGGGGCAAGCAGCTATTGCATGTCATGCATCGATGCAGTGTTTGGATATATCTATATCTTCAGGAAAAACGATCAGCACGATACACTGGCACCGATGGGACCTTATAAATGTATATAAATGTCATCTCATATCGCAACATTACACAGCACCATGATGATTTCGAGGGCATCATTGTCGCAGCCAACGTTTCCCTCGATCCAATGTGCTTTCGATCGGTCCAGCGTGGTAAAAAAAATAATCAGTGTCGGAGCCGTCCAAGTCTTTCCCATCACAATTTATACCAAGTATGGTGTAGTGACAGGAATTAGGGAAAGACGCATGAAATTTACAAAGTCTCAAAAATAGCTACCACTTTAGCAAAGACGCATGTTTTTTGAAAGTTGCATGAAATTATTGGCAACTATCGAACTCCAGGTTCAAACGATTATCAAACTATTTTCCTAGGTGTTTTTCTATTTTCAAACTATTATCAAACTCAACTTTCAAACTCGCTCATATTGGGGAGAGCACGCGCAATGCGGATTTTATAGAAAAGTCTTCTGCTTCAAACAGGTTGAAATTTGTGTGAAAAACGTGTTTCCGCGTGCTCTCCCCAATATGAGCGAGTTTGAAAGTTGAGTTTGATAATAGTTTGAAAATAGAAAAACACCTAGGAAAATAGTTTG